>CM060846.1:43000000-43075000 GCA_030762175.1 Metallyticus violacea
AACTTCGGGTTTGAACAAACAAATCCGCTCAAAAATTCAAATATAATTAATTTGCATATTTCTTAATGGAATGGTGATGTTTCTTATACTGCAAACCTCGGCAGTTGACCAGTAGTCTCTGAAGACAAGTGCCACTTCGAAGCACGTATGCAATCACTTGCACTGGCGTAGCTGATAATGATGAAAGGAGACTAAACGGAAACTTTTAATGAGCAACTTTGGTTTTAACAGAAAAACGAACATCACGTTTGAATTTAGAGGTAAATAAATTACCTATAAGAAAATATTGGTGTATTTTCGTTTGTTCGAACTCCAGGGCTTTTCTTATCAGTTTGCGCTCAAGGGATCAAGTGTTTGTATTATTCCTACTGTTACAGGCTATTGTGCGATAGTGTTATTAAGTGCAATGTGGAGGTGAAATAAATTCTACTATAATGCATTGTATTGTCGGTTGATTTGTTTTATTTACGGGCGCTCTTTAAAATCTCAGGTTATCAGCGTCCCATTCAATTCAGGGCGTGAAACAACCGATAAATTTTGATCAAAGGCCTCTTCTTTCAGGCTAGAGTTACTTTACATTCCGTAAATCTACGACTTGGGACCAACGACTTTATTTCTCTTTGGAAGGAAGCCATACTTGAAGTTTTACGTCCGAAAATATCCATCAATCCTGGTTTTTCGTGCCGTAAATCTAATGCCGGGATCCAGGCTTTACTTCCCTTCCAAGAATACATAAAGAAAATTAAAGAAAATGTCGAAATAAATCTTTTGAAATAAGTAAAATAAAATGTATGACTACAAATAGACAATATTTTGAAAATTATAACGCAGGTTTTGGGGGTTATTAAGAAATAAAAATAATATTGTGCACATGCTATTAGTATTATTTCAAGTTGTGCTGATAGAAATGCAAGAAAAACTTGCCCATTCGCGATTGGCGCCACCTTGAACACTCGCGGCTTGCGTTCTCTGTATAAAGAAAACTAGTTTTGGTTTTGTGCTATAAATATTATTTATATCAGAAAGGAAATTGCCAGTTTAATGGTGCTGAAACCTTTCCAGACATTTTTACGGCTAAATTTATGCGGCTTTGCATAATTGTTTATTAATAGTTCTATAAACGTCCTCCATTTTGGGTTTTGTTAATTAACATATACCGGGCGTTGCAAAACTAAATGCATGTATTAACATGTTGAACACTTTACAATTTTGTATCACAAATAAACTGCTGCGAATATACGGAGAGCTGTTTATGGTCTATGGTAACAAGTTTAGAAGTTCACAGTAATTCCATGCTTAAACCACCGAAGCTAGGGGTACTGCTGTGTACATACCTGTTACTTAAACAGCGCCAAAATAGAATAACTCCGGGAACAGTAATAATTCCATTACTGTCTTTTCGATGAAAAATACTCTCAATTCGAGATTATCAAGTAATTTAATACAGGTGATTTCACAATCACCAAGAAACGCATCTCATATGTGCTTAACAAAAAGGTAAGTGCAAGATAGAACTTATTTCAGAGGGCAAGAAACGGGCAAATCCACGACCAGTCACCAGCCGATTTGGAAAGTTAAGAGCATTGTCTAAGTCTCGAATTTAGCATCATTTCTAGTCATTGTATTAAAATTGCGCAACTCAGTTACAATTGTAAACAACATTATCTACCGGGATTTGAAACTAAAAGAGCGATTTGCTTGCACCAGTTTTCTTCTGCTTAAACTCGCCATGTTTTGAGAATACGGAGAGAGAACTAGTATACATCCATCTCTTGTGGCTATTCCCTGAACATCTCTAATGGATTTAAGTGCATTTGGGTGCTTAGAAGCAGAAACTTACGAACTGTGGACGATATCTGGAATTTTTTCCAAAGGAAGCGGAATAAAATGGACATTACTCTACTACGCACCAGAATGCTGCAGTAAAACTGCAATATTTAGCGACAGATCATGCTTGAAGTTACTATGTAGAACATCATCGCTGGAAAAGGCATGGTTTTTCATAAGTTAAAGCTGTTTGAATTTGTTACCATTAATTGCAAAGAACTTTAAGTAATCGGCTTAAACTTTTAGCGTAGAGAAGCACATTATGCATGTATACACGTTTTAAATATGAAATAATGAGAGAGTTCGACCTTAGCTGTATTTGTCAACTACGATAAAGTTCTAATTCAAGCCACACTAGTCTCCCTCATCATACTGGGTTTTAGTGTACTTGCCATTGTTAAAGAGATATTTTTGAAGAGTATTTTTTGTCACAGTCAGTAGATGTAAATTACTAAAATACGCTGATTTTCTTATGAGATCAGTGTGAAACAATGTCATGAATTTTGGAGATTTTATTTAAATTTAAATCACAAAAGTTTTAATGCAGTATATTCTGGAGTGTGTTCATTTAGGTGAACTAAGACAACTTTGGGAGAATATTTCTTGTATATCAATTCTTATATCATAACGATTTGGAACGGGATTGTGAATGAATTGCATTTAGTGCCGGTGTTATTCTAGAAGAACGACCTAACAATTTCAGATGATGCAATAACACATTTTTTAACATTTAAAGAGGCCTCACAAAGGAAAATATCTCTGAAAAGACTCTATTCAGCGTTTGCTAATGGTATGACATGAAAGAGGATTTCATATTCAAATTATTTAATTTTTTCAATACCTCCAATTTTATTAATTTCCTTTACTCTAATGTTATTTATATAAGTAAAATATATACAAATATATTTTCGTTTAAAAATTACTTCTACTATATTTAAGACATATTAACACATTTCCAGTTTGCTTATATAATTTGTTTCTTTTTTTAAAAAAAAACAATAAATACCTGCACTGATGAACCCGACATTTCAGTAACCTAACTTTTTTTGTAAATGTAAGTTTACCATGAGAAAAGATAAACCAAAGATAAATATTATAGGCTATTAGTGTGCTACTGTTATTGAGTACGGAATAACCTCGCTAACACCATACCGTTGGTAAAAACAAAAACGGATAGTCAAGTACAGGCTTGTCACAGACAAATTAATTTGCTGATTTAGCTCATAGAGTCATTATACTTTGAAAGAAAGTCGATAAAAACATTTGGAACGGAAGACTTAATGGTTTGGTCTGGAACGTTTTAAAGGAACTCATTAGCTACAGAGAAGGCTTAGTTCTGATTATATCCGCAAGCAGAGCGCAGACTTAGGCGACGCACTGCGTAAACTCTGAAAAGGAATGAATTTCATCGAACATCTTCACTGGAGAGAAATGTAATCCCTTCAAATTGATGGAACGCACTCCAGTCTTCGCTTTCAGCATTAACATCACATCCCAACATGTGGCACGTATAGGCAATTTGTTTTTGAGCTTCTTAAAATTTGAACCTCGTGTTTTTAATATACGTAAAGAATTCTCATTTTAAAAGAGAATTTTATTCACAAGTGGTGTTCTCTGATCCATTTGAACCAGAGTTTCTACTTTTATGGCATTTAAAGATCGACAAATGATGACCGCCTCAGTAAATTTACTTTTGTCGGTTGATGCAGTAACTCCGAATTTGGTGAGCACTTTGATGGAATAACATGGGTGCCAGAATCTACGCATAACTTTTCGAAATAGGCAAATCACATTACGCTGTGAAGTTTGGGAAAAGTATTAGAAATATCGTGTGTATACTGCCTCCACAACAGAAGAGGCGAGCAGAAAACGACTACTCAAGCATTTAGATTGGTATCTGTAATAATTGATGTTTAATTAATAGTGAATTGATTACATATTCATTTTGTAGGTCATTCGGAAATATAAACATTACAGGAACAAAAATAAAGGGAAAAAACTGATTTACATAACGTTTAATTTTATCCGTGAAAATGCAACCAATTATGTGTACCATGACAGTATATGAAGGTATAACTTGAAACTATATACGGTGATTCTGGAACACCGTGTATACTTTTCTTATACTCTCTGGACTTCTCTTTTCCGTAGAAGCTTATAAGTCATGTTTCTTTTGATTCAAGCAGAAGACAACTGAACAGGTACGTTCTTATTAAGCATCCTAGTCCAGAACAAAATGTTAAATATTAAATTAACACACGAATTAAAATAACTTTGAGTAATCGGAAGCTTTCACAGCCGGAGTCAGACTTATAACTAGAAGTTTCTTCCGGGCTTAGGAGCCGTGGTCTCTTGGAGCTAAGGAGTCCAAACGTTTCATCCTCAACTGCGGAGCACATCTTCAATGGCGCGGTCTTCTGGGTGAAGGTACAGTGGTGCCAGGACCTTCGCCCAGAAGACCGCGCCATTGAAGATGTCCTCCGCAGGTGGGGATGAAACGTTTGGACTCCTTAGCTTCAATAGACCACGGCTCCTAAGCCCGGAAGAAACTTCTAGTTATAAAATAACTTTCGTTACACCAGCTACACATATTCTTTCTGTCTGATTAAAAGATTCTCCAACGAAATAAAAACACATCATTTTTAGGCGCATCTAAATGACTAAAACTGTGCTTGCGCTTTGAGAAGACCGGTAAACTAAAACATGTGTATCTTTGCAACTGTTTCTTGTAAAGTTACAAGAAATCATAAAAATGTGGTACTGTAAATTTTGTTATAACAAATCTGAGAAATAAGAGTTTATCTCATATATGTATATATACAGTGCGTTAAATTATGCACTGCTTCGCAATACATATTCTGTTTACTATCCAAATTCTTAGTTTACTATTTATACAGGGTGTTAACGAACTATACCGCAAGCATTTCAGAGACTGAGGAGAGATGTTACAAGAAATTACAAGTAAGGAATTTTGCAAGGAAAAAAATAGAGTTAAATAAAGTTCGATTTTCATAAGTCAGCTTTAATGCAAAATTAGAAAACATATAAATTAGAATGTCTTCATACTTGCTTCGCGGGCAAGGAAATTCCATTTTTCAATAGCTCACCATCAGCGTTTTCAAGTTTTAGTGATATAAAATGCTCTAAAACCTCGAACCAATCATATGGCAATGCAGCAATGAGAAATGGTTAATTTATGAAATTTTCTATCTGTGAGTAGTTGCCTAATTTTATTATAATGAAATATTGTAAAAGTAAAAAATGTAATCAATGAGACTCGAACTCGATAACAATGATCCGCTTTTACTTGACGCCAACGCCAAAGAAACATGTCCACAAGTTCCGTCCTTTAACATTTCCTATGGAAACTTCATCAGGCAGACATACTGGTTCTTTAAGAACTTGATGCATTAAATTTGAAATTTAAACACGCAAACCATAGACTCCCAGTGTCAAATATCTTGTCAAAGTCTCCTCTCTATAATATACAATATTAAAATAAGTTACTTTTCGTTAACGTACCAAATTAAACACAGGCTATTGTGATATCATCCGTCACTTTTCTATGACACGCCTCTTTTCACCTTCTTACGAAATATAACCCGGCGAAGCATGGCTTTCGTTAATAGTACTGTGAGATATGGGATGCCAACCTCCATGGAAAAACTATTTTATGCTCAATAAGTAGCATAAATGGCTTTGTAATGTTATGAATTTTTTGTTCAAAATTGACATTGTGACTACAATAATGTAAGTGACAATTAAATTAAATTGCATGCAATATTACAAAAGTTTATGCTCCTTAAATATGTTTGTATATAAGTTCAATCCTCTGGTCCTTTTTCTGTGCATATTCATCAATCACTTTTGATATGAACGTTTAAAAATTTGCTTAGCATTTCACAGCCCCTTTCTGTGTAACCCTGGTATGTATGAATAATTATATTGAATGAAATTAACATGCATTATATTAATTTTACAACCTTCGCAAGGACCGTACGTGCCTTGTATAATAACCAAATAGGACATTTCTTAAATAAATGAGTAAATAAGTTATACCTCCATGGTTTAAAGTAATTAAATGATGATGATGATGATGATGATGATGATGATAATAATAATAATAATAATAATAATAATAATAACAACTTAATGTAAACATCCAGAACATAGAAACCCTCCCCCATGTTAGTAGAATAGTGAATATATATCATAACTATACATTGTTTTAAATTCAATTTAGTTCCCCCAGCACCATGCCATAGCACCTTGCCCCAGACCGCAGCGGTCTCACTTCGACAGGAATTTGCCTACCCTACTCCTGAACCTCGGTTGCCAGCAGAGCCCAGCATGCCCCTTGCTCTCTGTTAGAATCATTAAAGGAAGGCGGCAGTAACTTTTTTCTCCACACCATAGTACTGCTACAGTTCGCAAGGATGTGAGACTATGAATCTTCCTCCAACATAAAGGGCAAATTCTCAATCCACCTTCATCAGTAATCTGCAATCTGTTGCCATGCTCCAAGCCTAAACCACGTGCGTTCTCTTTAATGAGTGTGGCCCATGTTTTCATGTACAGCTCCATGCCCCACCTAGATTTTTAACCCCGTTTACACTTCAAACAAGATCTCCCTACATTGCGCGACTATATGTTGCCCGACTACATTCTTCAGGCGGTTCCTGACCTTCCTCCATACAGTTATCCTGTTTCCTTGACCCGATGTTCAAATATTGTCAAAAGCGATGGTTACCCAGATATCGATCGCACTTCCACTGCAGTTGACAATTCCGTAGAAATAAAAAAGGTGTTTTAAATGGAGAGTTGCTAGTCTACTATGCGGTTCGAGGTCCCACGTAAGGTAGAATACCATTAAGGAAACAAACAATGATTTTTATAAATAATAAGTAGCAGTAAATAGCATTTACGTCACAATAAAATAATACATTTTTTTTACTTGAAGCAATACAATCAAAAGCAGCAAAATAGTAATTTGACACTGTCTGCATAATGGGCCTCAGCTGCAACAAAATTTCAGAAGAGGAAAAACATAATCAACTGGCCCAATGCCAGTTTACACAGTAACGAAAACTCATGGAAGACCCCTTTCACCTGTGCTTGATAATGACTTGAAAAATCACTAGTACTCTTGAGCAAGGCAGAATGAGCCTTCTGCCGTGTTAATGGTAACCTGTTATTTATGCTACAGATATTTCAATTCTTTAATAGCATCTACGAGCCACACACAAATTTTGGTTAGGCTCAGCCTTACAGCCTCAATGAACGCTTTGCCCCTGCCCAAGGTCAAATGTATTTGTTTTTTTCTTTGGGAATTAGTGGTTATTAAAGATTTATTTAGCAATCGAATGTACTCGTAATGTTACATTTAAGTGTAGAAAATGACAAAATTGGAATGCGTTGCTTCCACCTTTTCTCCAAGTCGGCCTTGACATTGGCCTTGATAGTGAGGAAATTCGGCAAGTACATGTTCCATTTCACTCGTTATAGTAAAGAATGAACAAAGCTAACGATAATAAGAAAATATGTCCTCATTTTTTTTTTTCTCAGCCTAGTGGTTCTATAAGTTTCGTTTATGGCAAAGATCAGCAATGACTTTTACGTTTTGAAGCATGCAGCATACCCAGTAAGCAAACGTCTTGAACGGGAGTTTTTCACAGTAAAATCTCATATTGTGCCATTGAGCACCAATAAATGTTTTCCAGCACTTAATTTGCCGGACATATGCATTAAATGAAGTTCATAAAGAAATAAATAATGTGAGATATGAAATAAAGATACGGTGACATGACCAATCAGAGGCAAAGTTATTAACACCTTGAGATGACCCGTTAAGGCATAATTTTAAAATTTAATTTACAAATATGCATTTTTATTGATGTTGATAAATACTGAGAGGCAAGAGAGAAAATGAGTGCTCTGGGATGATGATTGCTATACAAATTATTTATACTTTTATTAATTTATTATATAATTATTTCTGTTTTGTGAGAGTTATACTATTTATGGCTAAGCACATTTTCAAAGCCACTGCACCAGATAAATACTCATAAATTATTTTATATTTAAATAGTTTTACTTGACCATTTTACTCATGTGACGTCATCTTAATATCGACCAATGAAACGAAACATTTTCAATTTTAACCAATCACAGCCGGATTACGGAGTGAAATTATCGAAAAAAATATCAAATTCCTTTTATCACGCAACGTGCATCAATTGTCTAGTGGTCAATATAGCAAGCAACTCTATACCTCCACTGTAATCATTTCAAAATGCGCATCACTGACCACTTTTGCTAGGGGCGGTGGGGAGCTATTGATAGCAACAAAAGCATGAACAATCGACAATCATAACGCATAGTGTTTTGGTGATGCGTCAAATGTACAAATTGGTCTTATCGTTTGGAATTTTAAACCACAGAACACAAAGAATAATAGAGACACTGTATGTTAGCTTCTTTTTTTTCTTTTTTGTTAGTTGGTATTAGAAAATCGACCACTAGCGATTTTGTTTATTTCAGCCTCACTGTTTCTGAATAGAATAGATATTCATAACTACAACATTTTATGTACGTGTTAATAATATTCTGTGCGCAAATATCAAATATATATTACTTTTGTTTGATTTCTATTCATGAAATAGCCCTAAACCCACATTTTGCTCTTCTCTATGGGCATGACAATCGGCATTCTTCTGTCGCAATATAGCTTGAAAAGGTTAAGTACAAATATACAATTACTACAATTTTCTAAACCAAGTTTAGAGGAATTATATTTAAATTCTTATTTTATTCGTGAAATAGTCCTGATAAATTTCACTCGAGGGTCTGGCCTTTCCAGATAAATTGGTAATGTCGGACCCTCTCGTGATATTACTAATGATAATTATCTCTCAAGAAAAAGTTGTTAGGCTCAAGTCTAAACATTATACTGGCATGGTCAAAACAACAAACTGGTTTTCGACTATTAGTCGACTAATATAAAAACGAAGTGTAATAAGCTCAGGATTTCCTTTGTTGGTTGGTAGAAGTAAAAGTGAACGAGTCATTGTCGGAAAGCTAAACATTTCTCATATGCTTTACCTTGATTTTAAACTATGTCCTTAAAGCCATACTACTAACCCGGAAATGTGATATTCGCCGAGAGTATACGGAAAACAACGTAGAATGAATGTGCACAAATATGCATTAAAGCTCAGAAGCCATTACTTTTAACAGATTCGTAAAACATCGCAATTTGATTGAGATAATAGTGAAATAATAATTTATAACACGGGGGGGGGGGGGGGGTAGAGACGCAGGTGTAAAAAGTTTTGTGCATTAGTCCCTGTTAAATATGCAACCTGCATGGCCACACATCTTTTCTGAACAATGCACAGCTGCTGATTACCTTCATCATAAAACATCTCATTTGGGTACGTTCAGCAAGTTCTAATCGTCTTGAAATCGCTTACCGCAAAGTGCCTTCTTAAGCCCCGATAAGGATATTAGATCTGGTGAACATGCTGGATGAGGAAGAGTTTCATAACTCAAACAGACAGCACGATCCGGTGTTATATGAGCATTCCGTGCAGCTCTTTCTTGATTTTTTCCCCGGAATGTTCCAGTAGTATTTGCTAGTTATGGTGACACCTTCAGCGCCGCGTAGTTGGTTCTTTTTTTAATAAATGCAGCATTCATTTTCGCGATCAGATTGTCGAAAAGATCCATATTTTCAACTTGACACAGCTGCAAAACTTTCATTGTGTTGTTCTTTCGCAGTGCAATCCTCGTCCAGCGAACTTTGTCACGTGTAAATCGCGGATGATGTTCAAAAATCGACCCATGGCAAATGCGACTCTCGTGGACAATAGCCTCGATAGTTATGGAGTATAATATAGGATCAAAGCTTGCGGTCCTTATTGAGAGAAAGCCTTACAGTTGCGCTTGTGTAATGTATTATTCCTGGCAGAATTTCCTTGTAAACGCAAGAATCTTACATATCATAGCGGAAGCCTCCACTTTTTCAATAGACGCTTCCTGCCTCTCAGTGGTTTTCTATTTGCTTGTGACGAGAAAAGTAACGGTGCGGCAAGTTAAGGAAATGGGCTAACTTCTATATGGGAACATATTCTGTATTATTATTATTATTATTATTATTATTATTATTATTATATAATTGAGATAATTCACATTTTATGATTCAATATTTGTAGCTCTCAGGTCTAGTTTATGATTATATGAGTAAAAGTGTTGTGTGTGAAACCCCTTGGGCATATTTGTTGATTTGTTTTATTTCCGGACGCTCTTTAACAACTCAGGTCATCAACGTCCCATTCTTTTCAGGGCGTGAAACGGCAGACAAATTTTGCTCAGAGGCCACTTCTTTCAGGCTTGAGGTTCTTTATCGTGCCGTAAATGTACGACACGGGACCCATGGCTTTACTTCCCTTCCGAAGGAAGACAAACTTAGGATTTTTACGCCCGAAAAAATCCATCGATCCTGGCCGGGTTTGAACCCGCGATCTCTTGGGCATAGTATTTACAATACAAGCACTGGAGTTCCTTTCTATCCATTTTTTGAGCATCTTAAGAAAACAAAGATATTTACTTGGCATCATCTCTCCTACGTTAAATCCGCATTTCTGCCTTGTTGCCAGCTTATCGTAGTATTTTCTGAAATATGTTAACAGTATGAACCGAAACTCCAGTGAAATTAGAAATATGTTACCAAGATACACAGAAAGCAAAAGAGATTAACATGCCGATTTGTTTCCAACTGTAGGTACACCAATTTTATATTTAGTGTTCACTTTGAGACAAAAAGCAGTAAATTACAACAGAAATGTGCTGATTGACAATTTAGAGTTGCCCCCCCCAAAAAAAAACAGTTTTCATAATTTAATCATTCTGTTTGGGAATGTAACACACCTGACATATCTACACAGGCTATACAGCCTGCTTTAATTATAACAACACGTGTAGTTAATCAGACAATTCGTTTAATGTAACACAACATTATTTGTATAAACGCTAAATTGTTTTTGTACAATTTAACATCTTTTAGTTCTCTTCAAAACAATATACTGTGCATACGCTTTAATACTTTATTTTTAAATATTTTCCGTATTATTTCTCATAGATTGCCTTCTATCTAGGATACTGATGTCTCCAATTTAAAAAAAAAATCGTTTGTAACTATAAATGATCCAATTATCAACCGTCATGCTTAATATTTTCTCAATGGAAAATGACATGTTCCACTGTGTCTGTACTTAGCTGAAATTTGAGTTCCTCCCACTGAGCATGGAGGCAGAATCCCCGTCTCACTTTATTCCAGCTAACAAGAATGAATAAATAAATTTTCATTACAGTATGTTAGCTTTCAGTCTTATGCTTCCGGGGCTTCAAATTTATTTCGGCGTGCTTACGAAAACTTTTTTCTGAACTGACAAGTTTTGCAACAACTAAAGCGAACTCTTGAGTACATGACTGCGGGGCTTAGGGGTAGGGCAAAGCATTTGTTTGAGTCTTTAATTAACGAATTACAATCTCTAAAAAGATGCACTTCCAGCAAATTCATTATTTGTACTAAAATACGGCCGCGTGGACTAAGCTCAAATGCTGATAACAGCGTATATTTTCTTTAATTAGAAAATCATTTTTTCAGTGATACTGTACGGAGTTTTAATTTCAGTTTTCACTTTTACCAGCGACTATCAAGTATCCAATAAGTAGATCGTGGGTCAGTTTGCGCCTAAAATGACCTATTACTTATTTTTACAAGAATGATGAAGCTTCTACTTGAATAGTTTCAGTTATTTGAGTCACAGTAATGAATTAAAATTATTTTTTCTTTCCCGTCAACACATGCGTTCCTTTCAATACAATTTTAGTCGCAAATTTTGGCCCTTTTAACTTGGGACGGTCAGAATTGCAGACAGGAAATAACACTGCAATTTTAGTGGAAATTCATGCAAATCTGCACAATATTGAATCTGATGCAACGTGCCCAGTTTGGGGACATCTATCATTTTCGTACAGCAAAATGTTCCCGCTATGAAGAGGGGCCATGAAAGGGAAATATATCGAAAAGATACTCGACTCTCCTAATACATTGACTAACACAAGCTAACAATACACACATGTAAGTATATGAAAATTAATTTTAAAAAAATTACACTAGAGACTAATTTTTATTTTAAGCACATTACCGAAGTTTTATTTACAAGTACTATGCCCTTGCACCGCAGCCGATATGAACAAATACTTCTTTAATTTTATTTGAATAATGATATAAAATACTAATAAACACACAAAAAGAAATACGGTAAAATTTAGTTTTGTTATCATAATCGCCCTATTAGGAAGTTTTATATTAAGAAAGGTGAATATGTTGTGCAATAAGCAAAACGTTAAACATTAATCATTTTTAAACCAAAACCATTTTTTACTTTAGCCTTAAAATCATAATGTCATCACACATGTCATTTGTTGGGCTTCTGAAACATGGTGCACCATTTTCAAAGTCAAAGAATTAAGTATATGAACACTTCATTGTTTACATTCTTCCTTTCAGATGATAAACCACTATCAACGAGAGTTTTTAATGACAACGTGCACATAGAAGTTAAGTTTGGAAACGGAAAGGGATATACAGGGTGGCATACTTTGTGCTGTGCAGAAACTCTCAATAATATGCAAGAAAATGCTTCCTCAGTACCAAAATGTGCTACAGAAACAAATACAATTGGTTACTACCGTGGCTTATATCACAGGGAGGGGAAGCTGTAGTAGGGCCCCATGCTAATGAACCAAATTTGTGGACAGCGTTGCCTCGGCTGGTGATGATTACTCGTGGATGTTATTGATTTGTTGTTCCGCCCCAGAAGAAACAACAAATGCTCAGGGTAATTACGCTAATTTTGTTGATCTTAGATCAACGGGCCATGGGAGAGGTGGCGTTGTGAATGAGCCGGCGGTTCGATATCACTTCTGAGAATGATTTATTCAGCGTCACTTTCCTATAAACCTCGGTACTTTGCCGCTGCAAGAGTGGACACACTTTGTATAATTCAGCGATGTTTAGACTATTGGACTGTTTGTCCCAATGAAGTATATTATGTACTGAAACGAAGACTAAACAAAGACTTCCTATGCGGTATAAGCTTCGCGAACTCCGGTTGCCTGAATGCCGAAATGCCGAGCGCTGAGGAGCCAACAGAATGAAGCACGGCGCCCAAACTTTTTCAAATAGAAATCGTTGGGGCACACGAGCCACGTGAAGTACGTGATAGTATCGCGTCCCTCCTTCAAAATTTAATCCCTGCCTCTACAATAGCTGCTTTGGATCTGCCTGTCGTCATGTGATTCGCTTGCCAGTAGAAGCTTCAAAAATCTATCTTACGATACGTTGCTTTAAACTTTAACTGTATTTTCAGCTGATCGAGATCATCCGCCTCCAACGACATTTAAAACCCCTTGTTACGCGATTTAAACGGAACGGAAGATTTCCCTTGGCAAAATCATCTCAATGTCCTTGACTTGCTTCGCCTCGATATACAAAAGATCTGACCTTGACAAGGTTCAATTGTTTGAGGTATTCTCAATGCTATTGTGGGCAAAGCACTGAGTTTCCTAGTTTACAAAGATGTCCAGCTATGGGACAAGTGATAAAAAATAATAAAGTGAAAAATATGCACTATTAAAGATTATTAATAATGGACGTTTTATTGTACATGTTTTAGAACACATTCAAATAAATACAACTATCGCATGGCCCTTACGGCCATACATGCTAATGTCGTCCTTATAACATTAAAAATGACCATACACGTACACACATACATTCAAATCTACATGCATGCATACAAATATACAAATACTTCGATATATATAATGTATTTTAGTAATAATTTTATATACAAATACATAAATATGAATGGAGCTCTTGCTCTTGAGCTCCCCTTCCATTTACTCACAGCTCCTCTGCAACTTCCCCTTCTTCACTATAGCCATTATCCTCCTTTGTAGGGTCTTTTCTAGAAATATTCCCAAATTGTGTATCTCGCATGCACCAACATTCCCCAGCAAATGTTTAAACTTCTATTGACATTCAAAAATTGTGGTTATAAATGCTCAATTCTTAATATCTCAGTTTCCCTGCATTCTGTCAAAATATGCCTCCAGGTATCGCTTTCTCCGCACAATGGGCAAATCCTTTCCCCGAGAGCATTAACTGTTTTGTTTCCTTTCCAAGCCCCTAATCTGAACTATGAAGCTGTCCCTGACACACCGACAATTGCAGGGTAATTGAAATAATTAATCTTTGTAATTTTAGAATCAGCAACTCTGTAATTACGTACAAGTATGTTGTGCATTATCTTTCAGTGGAGGAACTTTAATGACCTAACTCGTATATGTGGAATTAATATTGTATAGTATTTAAATCCATTCATAAAATGTGATTTTCGTAATATTTGAGGAATAAAGTGTATAAAATGTAAACCAGGTAAGGGAAACCTCTCGACTTTCTCCGAACGCAGAAAGACTTATGCAAGGTTTGAAAATGCCCCTGCTCCACGGCAAACACGCGGCAAATTTGCAGGTGTCCGAGTAAAGTCGTTGACAGTAACGTATGAAATTTATTTAAATTCATTTTACTGACGAATAGGGAAGCGTGTGGCTTGAACGAAATTTTCCCTCGAATAGAATAGAATAGAATCCAGTGAGATAAGCACTCACCTATCAGACACGTTAATACAAAGTTGCGGGAGTATTTCGCGCCTTTGCTCACGGATGGCGTTGTTTGATATTGTGATTAAAAGGGATAGACTTTTCCCAAAACGGGGGCAGTCGCAGAATTTTTCAGGGCCAGATACGTGCGACTACCGTCGCGCGGAGATTAGCGGAAGAGCGGCCTAAGTACCAAGTGCCGGCACCTTTTGGTCAACGCAATAAATATACACGTTTGCCAAGATTACCTTGCCCGTGGTTTGACGAGAGATGTGAGTTCACCCGGATATTCACGTTAGCAGAATTAACTACATCAGCAAAGTGAATAACGAAGGTTCCTTTGTAGTCATTTTCGGAATTCCGTACCGCTCAGACCCAGCGGCTAGCTCACAGCCGCCAAAATACAGCGAAATGCTCTCGAGAAAGTCTCATCGAAGAGGAGTGTAGGTGGTCTGCAGCAGCCGCGGCGAAACCTGCGATCAGCGGTCTTAAATTATTTACCGCAGCCCAATTTCCGTCCCCCATCAACCTTCCTTCTTCATAGTCAAAATTATAGGGAATTCAAGCAACCATGGAGGGAACACGTAACATGGTATAGTGGCAGTGTAGTTTTAAACTAAATACTAGTGATTTAAGAAAAATTGGAGCAGTGAACATAAATGTAAGTAAATTTTAGTAACCCATATTTAGTTGGTTCCTTGAATTATCGTTTAGTAGAAGGTAGTTAGATAATATAGCAAGTGGAAATTTGATATGCAACTTGATGCTAGAGATTTGACCCATATTACATTCTCTGAAGTAAATACACATAGCGTACAAATCAACTAAGTTGGAAAGTAAAACGATTACGCTAATTAGTAAACATATATCGGGAAACAAAATTTATAATAAGACAAACCAGCTACCATCTTATTATAAGAATTATCAGTTAAAGTTCGTAAATTGAGCTGGCAGGTATAGCGCAGATCGCCATATTGGAAGACATAATCACAGGTGTTGCATGGTCGCTTCATACTACGACTAGTGGTCAAGGAAGGCTGCCATTTTTGGGCCAATTTTTGGGCCACTCGCGGTTGCGCTCTCCGCCATATTGAAGAAAGCAGAGACAGGAAAGATACATACAACATACCACAGTAATAAATATAAACATCTTAGCAATTATAATAAGAAGGAATTATAAAGAAAAGATTCTAATACAGATCCTTATACCACATTAAAAAATGGATAGAGAAATAGCTTTGAGTAAGGAAAAGGAAATTTTTATGCCAAGGAGATCCCTAATTCGTTCACCTGAACGAACTGGAGGTTCTCCTCAGAATGAGAAAGGATCAACCACATGCACACAAAAGGATCAAGCGCATAGACAAAACAGTATGGAAGAAGATGGTTTTAACGCTGTAATAGTTGAAATTAATACATGTATAGTAAATGAGAAAATAACAGCACAAAAGAAAGCAAATTTGTTTGAAATGCTTGGAAAACTTACCAGTATGTACGAGAAATTAAAGAGAGAAAATTTATGTTGAAAACTGAAAATGTAACAGTACAAAAAATAAAAGAAAATATCCAAACCCCAGTCAGTACCTATGCACAGATGGTGTCAAAACCAAAACTGACGGTTAAAGAAGAGACATTTCAGAAAACAATACAATCAAAGAAACACACATTATTTGTAACGTCAAGCAAAGGAAAAAGTGTAAAAGAAGTACAAGAAATTTTCACAAGATCAGTAAAACCAGCAGAAGATAAAATCAAGATAAAATACATGAGAACTACGCAAAGAAATTTAATTTTGGAGACGGAGACAAAAGAAGACCTCGCTAAAATATTAGGAAATGCGCAATTAAAAGAACAAGACATAAAAATGGAACTGCCGAGGAAAAAGAATCCTCTGATGATCATGTATGATGTCCTGATAGGAGCAAGAGAGGAGGAACTAAAAGAACAGATATTTAAACAAAATTTCGAAGACCTCGCTAAAATATTAGGAAATGCGCAATTAAAAGAACAAGACATAAAAATGGAACTGCCGAGGAAAAAGAATCCTCTGATGATCATGTATGATGTCCTGATAGGAGCAAGAGGGGAGGAACTAAAAGAACAGATATTTCAACAAAATTTCGAAGGTGAAATTTCAAAGGAAGAATTTGATGAAAACCTAAGGTTTCGCTTTAAAACGGGCCCTAGAAATAGAGCAACAGTTCACCATGTTATAGAGGTGTCTCCAAAATTGAGGTTTATTCTAATAAAAACAGGAAGATTGTATGTAGGATTCCAATCCATCACAATAAAAGATTATATTGTTGTTGCTAGGTGCATGAAATGTCAAGATTTGGGGCACGTAGCCAAGTATTACCAACAGGAAAAATCTACATGCTCCCACTGTGGGGAAGAAGATCACGCAAGAAACGAATGTGAGAAAAAAGATCAGGCAGGAGTCTGTGTACCCTGTATGAAAAGGAAGAAAAAATGTCCAGGTAAAAAAGAATGCCCAACTTATAAAATGTTTTGGGAAAGATTAATTTCTAAAACTGACTATGGATTATAAAAAAGAAAAGCAAGTTTTACGAAGGAAGCGCAAAAGAAACACACCTAGCAGGCAAAAAAGAAATACAATTAGAGCATTCTTATATAGATGGAAACTAAAAGCCACCAAGAAAGAAGTTGGAACCCAGACAGAAGGATATGGGACGGAGAAAGACAGTAATTTGGACAGTAACGAGATAGAAAGAAAAATTATTCACGTAGATTATAGCGCATTAATAACAGATAGTGAATTGGAAGAAGAAAATGGCAGTACTCAAACTCTTTCAGAGAGTGAAGAGGAATATTGTAATACATTTATACAAAATGCAGATACTAACTTAGAAAAAATAAATAACAAAGCAGGAAAAAAACTCAGCATTCTAAAAAATGTTTTTAAAATAAAAATAAAGAAGAACAAGAATAGAAATAAGAGGGAAAATAAACAAGCGCATAGAATTGTAAAAGTTAAATTAAATAGGAAAGAACAGAAAGACAATAACAATACAAATCACATGCACAATCTGGTGGAGGTCAATAAGAGCATCTCCTTGAAAAAGGAAGATATACAGAGTTGTCATGATCATCGTTATGGAAAACAGAAAAATATGCAGAAATGGCAGGAAGAAAAAGCGGAAGAGATGGAGGATGCAACGTTCATTACACAGCTGACCAACAAAAAGGTGACTCAGCAACACACGTTTCGTCAGCATGAAAGTATTGGAGGAGAAGATAATGCAGTTCACCCAAGTAAAGAAAACATAATAACAAATTTCAATCCACAAAATATTTATCATGAATTCGAATTAAAACTAAAATTAAGTAGATTAGAAGAGAGAAACACATTATTAACAGCTCTACGATTAGTAACTAGAAAATTACATCCTAAAGGAAAGTACATAACATTTCCATTCCCAGAAGCAGCAGACAGATTAGAATTAAGAACACAAAACCTACCTACAAATCCAACAGACTTATGGAAATTATTACAGATGGCATTTGAAAGAAGATTAGAAACTTTAGACCTAGAAGAATTATATCATAATTTCGTACTCAGTCACGGAAGGATAGCCTTCGATTTCCAAAAATCTTGGCCAAATAGTCATTTTCATACTTATCATAATTAATGGAAGTAATAAACTTTATAAAAATAGGGCAAATAAACGCCCAAAGAAGTAAATTGGTCATGTTGGAATTAAGGAGGCTATCAGAAGAACTGCAATTAGATATTCTGTGCATACAGGAACCATATTGTGTAAACGGCAAACCAGCACACATGTCGACAAACTTTAGAATTATAATAGATAAAGGAAACCCTATGGCAACAATAGTAGTTATTAACTCGGAAATACAAGTGGTGAAAATAACGCAATTAAGTGATACACATACAAATTGCATAGAAATAGCACTAAGAGGGAAACATTATGTTTTAGTAAATCAATATTTTCAGTTTAGCGAATGCATAGAACCATATATAAATAGATTAAGAGAAATAGAAAATTGTTATAATAATTCTCCAGTAATATATATGGCGGATGTTAATGCACATTCCCAATGGTGGAACAGCAACTACAAGGACAAAAGGGGAGAACTACTGGAGGAGGTAATAGCCGAGCTACAGCTAAATGTAGAGAACAAACCATGTAACCCACCAACTTACAGTAATAGAGCAGGAGCTACATCTAACATAGACATCACATTGACAAATAAAAGAGTAAGCAAAAGTGTCATAAATTGGAAAGTAGGTCAATCACTGACGTCAAGTGATCACAATATAATTTATTTCGAATTACAAATTAACACAAACCAAGAACAAAGATGGAATGAGAATAAACGACCCTACAATATAAAGAAAGCAAACTGGGATAAACTAAAAACGGAATTTAAATTGCCTACAATGCCTAAACCTCAAGAGGACTGTAACAATAAAGCATTAGAACTAACCAAAGCCATCCAAAAAGCTATGAAGTGCAGCATACCCAGAATTAATAAAAAACATAACACTTCACCAACATTTTGGAACAATAATCTGTTAAAATTAAGAAGATCAGTTAGAAAAGCTAGAAGAATTTATCAGAAATGTATTATTGCCTCAGAAAGAGAAAATAACTTAAATAAATATAGAGAAATTAGGAAAAAATACAAGGAAAATATAGAAGAATATCGCCAAGCTGCATGGAAAAATTTCATAGAGATAAACCTTTCCAACAATATATGGGGTATACCTTACAAGCTAATAATGGAGAAAGTAAAAACCCCAGAAATAATATCCACTCTGGATAAAGGGGAGGATAAAATGACTGTCAACTGGATAGACTCTATAAATCTCTTACTTCTAAAACTACTACCTAATGATATTAAAGAAAATGATAACTCAGAACACAGAAAACTAAGAAAAGAACTCATTACTGTAAAAATAGATGAAGGTGTCATTTTCCCCTACCATGAAGTTGAAATAAGAAAAATTATAAAGGAATTAAAGAAGAATAAATCACCAAGACCGGATGAAATAAAGTCGGAAGTGCTACAACAGTTGGAAGATCAGATTACCCCGTACCTGTGTCAATTGTTTAATAATTGTCTATGGCAGGGAAAAGTGCCTTACTGCTGGAAGGAAGCGAATGTGATCATTTTAAACAAAGGGGCTGACAAAGATCCCACGCAACCGAAATCCTATAGGCCTATTTGCTTATTAAATGTTTTGGGCAAAATCCAAGAAAAACTTTTGAGCAAAAGAATAGATGAATATAGATCAATGATTGGTATGACCAGCAAACAGTTTGGATTTAGAAAAGGCAAGTCTACAGAGGATGCCACCATAATCGAGGCAATAGAAACTTCAAAAATAACCAATAAAAAATACGTAATAGCAATATTTTTCGATATTGCGGGGGCGTTTGATAATTTATGGTGGCCAGTACTGTTTCAAATTTTAAGGAAAAAGAAATATCCAAAATGCATCTATAATTCGTTAATAGATTATTGTAAAAATAGAAGAGTGTACGTTAAGGGTGCAAACCAGATCATTACAAAGGAAATTACCAAAGGATGTCCGCAGGGATCAATTTTAGGGCCGATATTATGGGACATATTTTTGGAATCTCTAATAGAAAAAATAGAAGGATTAAACAGTATAAAAGATATTATCGCATATGCAGATGACTTACTAATAATAATAGAAGGAAATAATAGAAAGGAAATTGAAAAGAGATCAAATATAATAACTGATCATGTAAACAATTGGTGCATAAAAGCAAAATTGGAAATTGCTCCTCACAAATCATCATATATGTTTTTAAAAGGAAACTTAAACAGAAATCCGAGTATTAAAATTAACAATAAAAATATTAAGAGACAAGCAGTAAATAAATATCTAGGTATATATTTGGATGAAAAACTAAATTTTAAGAAACATGTAGAAAACACAAGAACTAGAGCAGAAAAAGTTATGTTCAAGTTAGCCAATATTGGATAAAGATATTTTAATATACATGCTAACGGAATAAAAATCTATCACAATAGCATCTTTGCAGCCATATTAAACTATGGAGGATGGGGCCGTTTGTTGATTAGACTGGTAGCAGTCCGCTCGCGGGAAGGTGTCGTGGATTAATTGTGTTTCTTTGAGTTCTGGGTTGGATGCCCCTTGTGTCGGGATCAGGAACCTTTATCTCAGGGAACTCTGGAATTTTGTGACTCGTCTGAGTAAGAGGGAAGGGAAGGAAATCTATAAAGTTACACGGAAACACTGGAGTTTTTATCTGACATCATTTATTTACACTTAACAGAATACTGGATTGTTCGCGTAAGCTTGGAAATGTGTTGAACTGACTGACTATTGTTCTTCTCCTACCGACTTCGCTCACTTTGATTTTGATTGTCTATTCTTTTGCCCGCTTATTTAAATTGACTCTTACAGTTCCGTTCTCCGACTATCCAACCTTTAGCTCTTAGCCTCGAATCCCGGACCGCTAACTTTTCACTGCTGTCGAATTCCAGCTGCTCTCTCTCTAAGTCTCACTGCTGTTGAAGTTCTGCTGCTCTCTCTCTCCAAGTCTCTCCTGTTCTGTGTCCCTTACATTATATATCAGATGTAAAGTTTATTGTTTATTAGGAACCTTCCATCGTGAAAATTAAATCCGCGAAATTTATGGAGCTCAGTTCGATTCTATCTGCGTTATTGGTCCTTCCTTAATATCTATAATTATGCAGGCTCGCTCCGATTCGTTCAATTTTGTAAGATTTCTATTGGTTGTGTGGGACCAATTTCTGGAAATACCTCTCATGTTATAATATTTCTAAGAACGTACATTCCTGTCATAAATGTTGGGAAATTTTTATAATCCGACATATTCTTTCACTTTTCTGTCCTTTCAAATTTGCTCACAATGAAACCTCGGCCATAAATAAGGAACATCTATTTGTTTTGCAAAGTCATGTCAAAATCTGTCGACGTTTGAATGTTATTGTCATGAGGGGTTATAAACTTGAGCTGTCATATGAGATTGACATTTGTTCCTTCTTCGAAAGAAATCCACCCATAAAGTCATTAGTGCCTTTACCCTTAGTTATTGAAAGAATATGCTTCTCTGCTTTTGTCTGCGTCTCGGTAAATGGTTTTCTTTAAACCCTCTGAAAAGAGTATTGCCTCTTTTCAGGACATAACCCTTTTCCCCAAGGTCAAAACTTTTAACATTTCCAAGCTTAACGACCCGAACCGTTTTCCATTCACATAAATACACAATGGACCTTTATTACTGTTTAGCACAGGTGCTGTCTAATGACTACAAACTACATACATGTATCAGATCATATTTATGTTAATTATTACTAGCCTTAATTATAACAATGTTAGTTTAATCAAAGACGGCCTTTAATTCCGGCTACAAGGAGGAGTTTGGGGGGAAAAGGCACGCGAGGTTCATTTTATGCGTACTTTAAGAAGCTCCCAAAGAAAATTTTAATTGAGATGTACAGGGGCATTTTCCACTTCTCCAACAATGGGACTACTAATAATATTGGGTATATGGCCAATTGATTATCTAGTTCGATTAAGAGCAGCCTCTTATTGGCTTAAAAAACAAAATAACTCAAAAATAATGGACATTGTTGGTAAAAGTGTAGGAATAAAAAAGAAATCAAAGATTCTTTATTACAAATATGGCAACGAGAATGGGATGAAATAAAAGAAGGTAGAAGAGTGCATGAAATATTTCCATCCATAAAGGAAAGATTACTATTTAAGCACATTCATCCCAATAAGGGTTTAGTGCATTATGTAACAGGCCATGGTCCATATTGCTCATATTTGCAAAGATTTAAATTACAAACAAATAATCCATGTACGGACTGTAACGTAATCGATACACCGGAACATGTCTCATTTGAATGCCCTAAATACCAGTCATTTGTAGCAGAGGAAAGACGACTACTTGCTGGGAAACACATCTGGAACATCATGAGAGACGAAGATGATTTTAGGGCATTGAACGAGCTAACAAATAAAATATCATGCAAAATGGCAGAAGAGTATAAAAACGGCAAAAAACAAACAAAAGAAAAAATCCAAAGGCCAGAAATGGTATATTCCCCTAGAAGATCCGAGAGAATCAGGGAAAGGCAAGAAAGATATTTACAACTAGAATTAGTTGAAGAAAAAGATGATAAAGAAGATAACACCCAATTTGAATAAGAAGAAGAGAGCAGAACTGACAGAAGAAAGGAATAATGGCAGTTTTCGGGCGGAAACGAAGCAGATGAGAGAAGAAGTAGACAGAGGTCAAGAGAAGGAGAGAAGCGAAGGAAACTACACTGTCAACACACCATGGTCCAGTATAGGTGTTGCTTGAGACCGGCAGCAACTCCACTGATGTTCAGGTTCTGTTGCCAGGAATTCCAGTGGGGAGCAGCCCGGATACCGAGCGTTAGCAGAAATGAAGACGCATAGAGTAAATTGGATAATAATTGTAAATTAATAAAGTTTAAATGTAACAATTGCTACTGGGTACCAGTTGCAATTGTAGATGTTATTATAAGTCATAGTAAATAGCCGTAGTGCTGGATTCCAGTACCGGTTTTGTTTTTGAAGTTTTAATTTTGTTTAGTCATAGTGTTAGTAGTGTAGATTTTAAAATCTGTAAAATTTAATTGTAATTTAAATTGTATTGGAAGATATAAGAGGAATAAATAAATGAAATCTGGAGTATTACGTCCTGATGTAGAACCAAGATATCAGGATGTAAGTATTGCAGAATTAAAATTAAAAAAAAAATTAAAAAAAGTCAAAATTATATTACCAGTGATCCGGCGGCAAAGGCTTATTTATCGTCCCCACCATACAATCTGGTTTCAACCATGCGAGACCAGTTCTTTCTTCTCTGCCACAGAAATCAAAATAATTCATCCTCCCCCATACCGCAGGTATTTGAGCCTGCAGGTTAAGGATACTTTTTCTGCGCATTGAGACTAAATATTATGCTATCTATAGCCTGCAAACGTCTTTTAACCATTTTCCAACTATTTCGTGTAATGTCCTCTCCCCTTAGCCAAATATACCCCAATCCAATCCAATTTAGTCCAAGCCTTTCTTTATTTTTGATGCCCATCCCGTATCCCACCCTTCCCTTATTTGCTCCCTTAGACAGACTTCCCGAAGAAGAGCTTGATTCCCCCGTATTATCCTTAACCAGTAATTAATTGTTCTAATTTTTAAAATTCACTCTTTCGTTAGAAATACCAAACTCTTTAAGTACCCCACAATTTGCTGTACCCCTCCCTGCTTGAAGCAACCATTTTAGAAACTGTGTTTGTTCCTGATTAAGTTCCTCGGTTTTTTCCGACCCCCAAATTTGGGACCCGTACGCCATAGTTGACCTCACAACGCCATGCACACAAATTCCATTGTTCTAGGTGGAGTTTCCTGTATTTTTACTAAAACTTTGATTATCTGCACGCAGAAATAAATGCTGATCTCTGGTAACATGTATGTTTAGTTGAATGTTTTTAGTGCCTATCCACACTCTTTAGCAGTGGTCAGTGCTTCACCGGACAGAAATCAAATAATTATTGCAGTGGTGTTCTAGTTGAAAGCATTAACCCAATTAAGTGGGAGAAGAAAGTAAAACATGCAACATCTGACAGGTGACTGTTTTCAAATAAACAATCGAATTAAATCTATCGTAATCATCTCCTTCACATTCAGGTGGTTTTTGCGAGATTTAAGGAAGACAATTATAAATACATTTCTATTTCATTTTTACGCAAACAGTATTTTTAGGCAGAAAATAAATACTTTTGTTCCGATTTAAAAGTTCATTAGTTTGTTCGAATACTCCTGTACTGTAGCCTTGCTCAAGGGTTGGCTGTTGCGTCTTCGTTCTCAGTGAGGGAACCTATGTGAGGAAGGGATAAAGTGCGGAGACACCGGTCGGTGTAATACAGATGTAGACGTGGTCCCTAACATTGTTTTCAAACAGGATACCCCGAGCCCGGCGGGCCACCTTTCAAGGAGTTCAGGGCAGTAACTTTTCCAAACACAAGCTACCGCCAAATCGGACTAAACCACCTTGCCCTGGCACTTTCGACGAGAGCCAAAGAACTATCCACTGCAGTTCTCGCCTAAGCGACCAAGGGCTAACACAATAAAACCGAAAATCAGGATTGCTGGCCCCAAAGGATTTGAAGCTGGGACCTTGCAAACGTTACTGCCCGAGTAATCTCGCTGGGTAGCACTTTTGTTATATCAACTTCATTCAGTATCATCCCCAGCATTTTGTAAACAGCCCTCTCTGCTAGAATAAACTCAGCATTCAGCCTTTTGATGCACAAAGCATCCACGATCAGTTCTTTGTATCCGAAATGAACGGATTTCAGCTGATTTTAGCGATAATATGTTGGCATGAACTGTATTTCACTTTGTGTGTTCGATATAGTTCCACTTTTATTTTATTTAGCGTTTGCTATGACGTTTGCTTTAGGACTTCAAGAGGGTGGCCAGTAGTGGCAGAAACAACACTCGGCAAAGGTAAGCCCTACATTAATTTTTTTTTTTAACTTGTACCGCTGCAGGGATTAGCCTGAAACCACACTTTTGTTCTGCAATATAAACTGTCAAAGCAAAACTATCAATGCACTTTAGGCACGTTTTGACACAATGGCAGAAATTGCAGTGCTCTTGGGCTTCCTGCCAAAACCGACCGCCGCTCTAGAAATGGCGATTTCAAGCCCCAGGGTACAGAATGCAGCACACAGCAACTCTCCTGGGCTTCTATTGCCTATGGCTAACGCATAAATTATAATCACCGTTACATACAGAAATAACATGGCAACTGCATAATTTACCATCACTTAGTGAGACATTTTTTTCGATTATTTTCTTTATCGACTTTACAGATCGAACATTTCAGAACTTTTCACTGTAGCTCGTTCTGGTGTAAGGGGAGCATTGTTGATGCTCTTGCAAAATCTGTTGTACACAATTATTTCAGTTTACGAGATTTTTATACTAGCGACTCAGAATTTCATAGTTCATTTATTTAAATCACTAATTTTGAAATAATGATACTTCTAGTATTTAAAAGTAACATTTACTACGTAACCAAAACTGCAATTTTATTCCCACTTGTGTGCATAAATAAGACACATGCCTGTATTTTACTGTAATACTTTTTATTTTAGCCGATATGCCAATTTTTCATACCTTCGATAAAGGAAGGGGGAATTACAACTGGTGATTGTTGTTATTTCGTTTGATTGTGAATATCAACAATGACAAACGTGCTGTTTCATTGTTTCAAAATTCAGAAAGCAGCATCATTAATTTCCGTTAATTTATTATCGCTTAGAGGGACAATTTAAATCCCATGTCTGTGCACCAATTCATTACATCAAGAAAATAGTGGAGATCAGTACAGAAACCGGGAAAATCCTTATTTCATATATGAATTAGATTAGATCTTTTAAAGAACCATGAAAACCTGCTCAATAACTATGTGAACCAAATCAGGAAAGAAATCCGCAGATCCTGCAGTCGCTGAAATAAGGGCCTCGAGTATAAGAACGGTAAAGTTTTCTTTGAAACAAGACATGCTTTGAACTGCGAGCTACTTCCTCAATGAAGTGGGCAACACGAGATCGATCCTAAGCAAGTTTATTATGAACAAGGAAGAAACTGAAGCCCTTGAAGCTAAAAGAGTAGTCCCATCTGTGAGAAGAGGAATCATGGACTTATTCTGGCTGAATGTAGAAGTAAGGAAGAATGGGGGGAGAAGTATTTGTCACACTCCTTCGAACAGAGAAAGATGGCCATGCTGGGCTTTGCTGGTAGGTAAGGAAGGAGAGGAAAGATTAGGTAAATTTCTCATGAAAAAGAGACAGCTCAGGTCTGCAAAGGTTGATAACCGGGGAGGGAGTTAAGGAGAAACAAATTGGCTGTGTCATTATTATTGGGATTTTATATGTATTTTTAATGTTCTAAAAATTATTCTTTTGTATTTTTGAAATCGGAATAATTAAATTAGTCACCCTCATAATTATCCATAAGGAATAAATTTAATTATTTGTCAAATAATATGTATAAATAGATCATAGCTGTAAGGTTATATACCATAATTGGAAATTTATTATCATTTCATATATTGTAATTGCGGTTTGCTCAATGTAATATGAATCTGATATTGGCTCTAGGAAGATGTGTGCGATTCCTGCGTGGAAGGCTGTTTTCCTACAGGCACGCGTCCGGACCCGAGCGGTCGTTAAAGTTGACCTGAGAGAAATGGTTATGTGCCTTATTATAAACAAACCCACCCCTGGATGCTCCATGAATTATTTTACAAATTCTTGCGGAATTTTTGTATCATTTTATTTCTGAAATAAAGTTAATTCATAGGTATATTTATAGTTCTTCACAAAGAATTATCACAAGTAATATCACGAGAGGGTCTGAGATTGCCGATAAATTCACGAGCGTAATGAGAAAGCTCTGATCGAGTGATATTTATTAGGAATATTTCACGAATAAAGTAAGAATTTAAATATAATTTCTTTTGGAAAATTATAATAATTGTATATTTGTACTTAACCTCTTCCAGCAACCTTGCGACAGAAGAATGCCGATTCGGTAATGTCAATAGAGAAGAACAGAATAGGGGTTTAGGACTATTTCATGAATAGAATAAAATAAAAGTGATATATGTATATTTGAAATTAGCGCACAGAATATTAACACTTGTATGAGATGTTATACTTACAGAAACCGTGAGACTGAAATGGACAAAAGTCGACTATTACAATCACTATCGTTCGATTTTCTATCTACCAACTGAAAAAAAAGATAACATACAGTGTCTTTATTTTTCTTTGTATTCTTTGGTTTGGAATTCCTAATGATAAGATCAATATACACATTTGACGCATCACCAAAAAGCTTTGAAGAGCCCTCCATTTTGCGTTATGATTGTCGATTTTCCATGCTTATCAATAGCTCCCCACTGCCACTAGCAAAAGTGGTCAGTGATGCGTGTTCAGGAATTGTATAGTGGAGGTACAGAGTTGGCTGCACTGATCACAAGACAAACAAATGCAAATCACGTGATAAAATGGATTGATAATTTTTTTTCGATAATTTCACTCCGTAATCCGGCTGTGATTGGCCAAAATTCAAAATTTTGTTTTGTTTCAACGGCCCATTTTAAGATGACATTACATAAATGAAATAGTCACATTAATTTTCCTCTGTACAAAAAAAAAAAATTAGTAAGTTATTGAAGCATTAGAAGCAATAAACCACAGACAGCTAGGTAGAAAGCCATAATATAAATATGCTATGCCATATACTTGTAGGAGTACACATTTCTAAATACCAAATAATTGTTGAATTTTTCTGTAAACAATTATTCAATATATTGAAAACCTAATTCAGTGCAATTATTAAAATTTATTTAAGGGGAAAAAAATACGAGAAGGATTTTTGCTCGGCTTGGAAACTTTTGTTTTTCATACTTAACAAATTTTCCAAGAGTAATAACGATATGATATATTCGTGTTTTACATTCTGAAATAACTCATACACTGTTAGAAGAACTTTCTTCAAATGATTATACGTTCATTTATGTATGGTCAAAGTTATACAGTGCGTTCATTTGGGTTACGGCTGTATGCTGAGGAATTGCATCCGTCGCAATCGAAAAAAGGAAAATGGTGATATCGCGTGAAAAGTTAATACATAATATATATTAATGAAAGCATTTTTAAAATTCATTATAATAAACACTAACTTGTGCTATAACGGTTGTAGAAAATGAAGCTTCTCAGCAGTAATACATTGCCGACATTTGCGTTGAAAATTCCTGTATTTCATCGATCTTGTGCTTCTTGTCATTGAGAGACCGTCTCTCATAACCTTTTAACGAGTTGTGGAGCGTTTCCGTTCCTGGAACATGGTTGCCTGGATATTTTCTTGTGAATTAGTTATTCAGATCTCTGCAACATGTGTATCGTACGTAATAATATAACAAAAGAAGAAAAATAGCATGTAATTTACACACGATGAAACCACCGAATAACACACTAAAACTGTGAAAACTTCTCTCAAATAATTTCAATCTACTACCTGCACGTGAATCACAGACTTGCTTCTCCCAGCGCGGCCGAAATCTGTAGGGCCGTAAGACAAATAATATTACTGTATTATTAGATTTTACATGTCAAAATAATTTTACACCTTGTAAAACGTTTAAGGAAATCTATCCAATAAGTTTTAAATGTCAAGTTTCATTATACTTTTGAAATGTAATAGAACAAATTCTCTTATAGGAAATACTTAAGCCAAATAACTTGAAAGATCCTAAAAATTTTTCGGTTTATTTGCTATACTTTAAACTTATTAAACACGAACGATTAAGTTCTTCCGGATTCACGACGCAGAAATTCGTCGGTTACAATTACTTTAAGGAATGTAGCGACGTTCGTAATGTTGCGGACTATGGTTATAATAACGTTGCTCAATTTGTAATGTTAAAATGTGAAACGTATAATTCCAAAATTTTCTTGGTTAACTGAGTATTTTCACAGATTGGGACTGTAGGTCACTTGCCCAAAAGTCACCAACACTATCAAATCTCCAACTTTTCACCAACCTTCAACTGATTTGAGAGACCCAAGGTCACTAAGCAATTCTGGGGTTCTATACCTATATCTCTGCCACATCCGAGTAGATTGCATTTAGTCCTTGATAGAGAATATATTGAAGAACATCATATGTAAAATTAGAGTAAAGTAGTATAGTTTCGATATAGTTACAATTCCGTTCAAATTAAGGAAACGCCCTGTATTTATTGTTTTTAATACTTCAAACGGAACCGAGAAACTTAGTTTATAAGAGCTTAATTAGTTTATTTAATAATGTGAATGACATTTTATAAATTTCGGAGCAGATGGCATGGTACAATTTAGATATACAGTTCCTTTGTTTCTTTTTTCTTCTTGCAAATGCCCTCAAAATCACAGACTATAGCTTTTATGAAACTTTCACTAAGCATAGAAAAGACTATAAGATTATGTAAATCTCTTAAAATTCCCTCAAGCACTAAAAAGTCTTTAATCAATCAGTCTGAATGTTTGATAACAATATCTAACTCAATATGAGCTAATTTAACCACAATGGAAATAGTATCGTTTTCATCACCAGATAACACGACGAAAAAATATTTACAATCATCTGAAAAGCTACCTTCATTCCTTTTGAAGCTCTATAATCCAAGAAAACTGCCTTGAAGAAGCAGAAATCAAATGTAGATCGTGAAACAGTACAATGCCTCAAGTTGATAATAACCCAAAAGACAACAGTGTGCAGTTTTGTCTTTAAGATTTTTATGTGGAAAATGTGTACTTGCTGGGTTATGACTTAATCACCAGTGGCGCAATTGCAATAATTAAGCATAGACATTTTTTGTGTAATAATTTTCAAAAGAATCATTTCTGAAAATGACACTAGCTCTCAAAGTATCAGTACAGGATTATTTACGTTTTGGTCATAATTAAACCACCTTATTCTAGTACTGATGACAAAGATATAAGATTTTGGGGTGGTTGGAAATTAAAATAATAAGATTTGAATTGGAAGGGAATAAAATAATATACGTCCATTAGCCTCTGAAATTAACTCCCCAGCATCCGCTGTGGGGTTTCTAGTCCCCTTGGTGAGGGAAAGGGGAATGCCTCCCCAGATATGAGTAATACCAAGGGGAATGAAATACTAGGGCGAACCAAAACTAACAACTACTGCTTTGCAGTTTAGTGTCAGCTAATTAGAAGCTACAGCAAAAGCACCTTGATTACAAATGACCTGGTTCATGGAGGTTCCTAGAGCAGACCAATGACCTACCCGGGTAAACAAACAACAAACACTCACAGAACTGGTGCAGAATCTCGAAACAGAGACTAAGAATAAACTAAAAATTAACTAATGGTGACCACCTGGAAATTAGGGTTGGGGGAATTCCAGAATTGGCAAAATAATTATTGAGTCGAACAGAATTTCCAGATGCTTGAAACTAAAATCTATATAGTTTAAAAAACTATCATCAGAAACAATTATAATGCAAAATACAGAAAGAACTGTAGTTATGAAAATTATAAGACAAATAAATTAAATAACATTAAAACCGAGACTTAGAAGCCAAGATATTAGACATTAATATCAAATTACAAACATTATTGAAAAAGAAGATTAACAGCATGATAAAGGGGATCGTAGGATAGCAATCGACTAATGTTCAATATGTCGTAGATCAAAGGAACTAAAGAACAACAGATTAAGAACTATATAGCAAACATTATTTTCTTGTGGTGATCAGTGTACTAACTAACGGTGCGAGATGAATATTATCATTGTCCTTATTATTAATGTAATTCTTTCAATTAACATTACTATTCCTATAACAATGATTACAGATATTAATATTATTGCCAGCCACGGTTATTATTTGTATTATCTTCATTGGTGACATATGTATTTATGTGTATCATGTGTAACAATCATGAACAGTGTAATAATTTGTATTACTGCATATATTTTAGATAGAAAAGATTTTTGCAAATTAGGAAGTGCCTGACGCCGCTCGCCCATAGTAAAAACACTTTTACACTAGCAAACGGGTGAAAACAGGGTTTTCTTTGTAGAAGGGAGGTTGCTGTGCTATTGTTCGACCTTTTAAAGCGACGTCACAGTGCATTCATTTCGAGTTTAAAACTGTTCTTATCCCTTTACCTAGTCCGCGCTCCTCCGCAACGAAAATACCAGTAGTCCCCAAAGAGCAACTACAGATGTTGAGTACTTTCTTAACACTGATACACATGGAACAGGATAGGCCAGGAGAAGATAGGATTTGCCAGAGGATTCAACTGACGACGAGGCTTCTTCCGCATCTTCCTTGCGCACCAGCTATAGGAAAGACAAAATTTTACAATTCCTCTCCCATAGATAAATTTCCAGAGAAGTATCTTCCCGTCCGCAAAACTTCATTTGAGATACCATCAGTCCTATTCAATCCATTCTCCTCGCCGAAATGAGATAAAATCCTTAGATCCGAGATATTCTTCCATTTATCCTTTTTATTCCACAAAAAAAAAAACACCGCCAGATATGTAGTTTTATAAAACTGCTCCTCAATTAACATAAGTGAAAGTGAAAAGAGTACAGACTGGGTGTGTATGATTGCAGCAGGAATGGAGGTAAGGCCATCTTCAGTTCTGGTGCAGAGATGTGAAAAACGGAGACGGGCAGGCATATTTCATTAAATTAAAAAAAAAAATGTAAAGAATGCCTGCCAAATTACCGTGCATAGGGTTCAAGTAATTCAGAAGGGCGCAGGATGACCAAACGCAATTGACACGGAAAGTGCCACAACAGCTGCAGTTTTCTTTCTTTCAGATATATTTTTTACATATACAGGCCGCAAAGGAACTCAGTTCTGCAAATAAAGTGGGTAACAGAGCTTAATAAGGGGAACTTAAAACGTTTAAATGCATTTTTATCTATATCTAATAGTCATCGAGAAAATACTGAGGGGGTCAAAAAATGTATACACACTTTCACAGTAGATATCTTTTTAATATATTTCAAAGTTGTACCGAAAACCAACAGTAATGTGTAGTATGATGTTCTTTAAACAGATGTGACTCGCATACATTATGATAGCGTTGCTACGTAACAGGTAAATCAACTGTGAATAAATGAAGCCAAGATTATCATATGATGTTCTGTAAACAGATGTGACTCACATTACATTATGCTAGCGTTGCTACAACAAAATGGAGCCAAGATTATCGTTTGAACAGCGAAAAGCAATTTTGAAGTGGTATTGGAAAACCGAGAATGTTGTTGAAGTTCAAAGGCAAAGGAGACGTGTGTACCCCGTTCTCCGGATCTAACTCCGTTGGACTTCTACCTATGGGGAACTCTTAAGGATGTTGTATACCGCAGAAAAACAGCTACACTGGCAGCAATTTGGGAAGAAATTGAAACGGCATGAACTGCAATCACTGAGGACACTTTCGCAAACGTTGCTCAATCAGTAGTTGAGCGTATTCAGAAGCGGTGAGCATTTTGAGCAACTGTTCTAACTGTGAAAGTTTAAGGTGATTAGCGCTCATCATTTTCTGTTTGTATGAATTCAGTTTTCTTATGTTAACACCGTTTTTTTCTTTGCTTGAAGTGTGTATACATTTTGGCACCCTCTATATATATATTATTCATATGGCAACGCTGATGAATGTTCTGCAGTTGCTCTCTGTTCTCCTTCCCTTTGTCACAGCTCATCAAATGATCTGTATTACAGGAGGGGAGAGAGGGGCAGCATTGGCTCAAGTGCGCGAGCGAGAGTTTACCGTTCATGCGTTGTATCAAACTTTCATGTCAACATGCTGTATAACGTAACAGAAATTAATTATTTTGAGGGTTTTCTCTGTTTACGAATCATCAGTTGATATTACTACGTTTATTCCTTGCTAATAATACGGTAAAATGGCAAACTTAACAATTTTACTACGTAAAGATGATTTAATGAAAATGCAACAAGCAAACATAAACAAAACACATGAAAAAAAAAAAGATATACAAGAACATATTAATGTTAAATTCTATGTTGCCAAATGTAATTATGGAAACCTAAATTATTCACATTAAGATTTTCAGGCAAATTTACGTCAAACGCTTCCAGTATTAAAAACATAGCCAAGGGCATTATTTGTTCTATTTCTAATGTTCTATCCATTATAATAATCGGAATCGTGAATTCAGACGCTTAACATATTACAGTATGTGAAAGATAAGAGGAAATTAAACTTTTTCTGCCAAATACTTCGGGGGTAAAATCCTAAGTATGGCTTCCTTCGAAGGGAAATTAAAGCCGTGTGTCTCGTGTCGCAAATTTACGGGCATAAAAGAGCCTGAATCCCAAAAGAAGAGACCTCTGAGCAAAATTTATCGGCCGTTTCACGCCCTGAGTTGAATGGGGCGCTGATTGCCTGGGACGCTAAAGGGCGTCCGTAAATAAACCAAATAAATAATCAGAAAATTTTGTTTCGATTATAGTATACAATCGCCTAATTATATGGTGGCACTACCACAAAGAACAATATAGCTAAAAAGAATAGAACTACAGCAGTAGACATTAATTAAGTACTGAAAATCACACATAAAGCGCAATATTTCGAAAATATGGCGTTCTTCAAAGGCAGAAGGCAAGTCAATATTTTATTTATTTTTTCTCTAGTTCTTTTTAGGTATTATATATCGTTGTTTATGTATTATATATATTTTTGAAGATTTACTACATTTCCGTCTATGTCACACATCCTGTTTTACATAAAATTCTTGTAATGATCCATTGTTCTACATGGGAAATTAACTTACGGTTGCTAACCTAAACCAAACCATAATTTAGAACCTAGATACTTCCATATAATTCTCATGTGGACATGTGCCCATTTACCTTCCTCTCTAACGGAATAGAGAGAATGTTTACAGCTTCTAAAGCATAATGCGTTAATTAGAATATACTGCGTGTTTACATGAAAATGAATGTGGGAATTTTCCACACTTTTTCATTTTATTTGGGATTTATCCTAAAGCGCTGCCTTAGTCCTTGTGGTACCAAATCCCTCAATTTGCGTGTATAAAAATAAGCCACATAGCCAAAATCAAAAGATGAGCTAACCGTTTGAGTAGTTTTGTTAAAATAAAACAAGATCAACAAGATCTTGGGTATCAAGCGAAACTTGTTCTCAGTGCCGGGCCTATTACTTAATTTCCGTTGTGGAAAACACAGTAAATTCATTTAGGTCCATAAAGCAGGTAGGACTTTTAAGTTACCGTTTAGTTTTCCAAAGAAATATGGGGAGGTATTCATGAAGTATCTTGAATTTTAAAGATGTGTCAATGTTTAAACATACCTCATCTTCCTTTGCTTTTACTGCGTTTCACTTTCATATTTCAATATAATCGCTTTAAAAGCGTTAATAATTATTTAAAATTATCGCTATTATTCTACTTTGGTATGATATAACACATAATCGTAAAATGTTGCTTTTCAGATGCGGTAAATACCTCCAACTGGTGTTTGTAAATGTCTGCTCTATACCGCATTAACTTTATTATTAAACAAAGACTACATTCATTTCCTGAGCTGCCTTTGCGTTAAGGAACGTAGGCTAAAATGAGACCGTTCGTCTGAATATATGGCTGTGCATAAAGCAAGGCCACCAACACGCCACCATGTATCTTCATGCAGAATTAACTCCTGAAATATGGATCCTAGAAATAACAGAGAAAACCCGTATCATATGTAGAGCACATTGCCATGTACACAAACCGAAACAGTGCATATAGAGTAATTTGCAATGAAGATACTGCTAGCAGAGGCTGAGAAATTAACACCACAGTATTTTACAGGTCGTAAGTGCTGCGTGAAAATAAGGCAGAGTAACGTGAAATTAAAAACACTTACTCTCTCTTCTTTCAGTAAATGTCGCTTGTGTGGTGTGTTTACAAAGCATTTATTTCCTGAAGTTATTTATTTTTTTTCATCTATGTTGCTCTGAACTAGCCATATATGGTGGCCATAAGGTATTTCTTTGATAGGTGCATTGCTCGACATATAGTTTACGGCTAATATACAATTTAAATAATTGCTCAGCATCGGGTCTCAGTTAAAAATTGCACCCAATGCTTCATCTAGTTGAATCTGTTTTAAGTTATGGAAGTGAAATTCAGATGGCAAAAATGCTGCAGGAAATGAGATATTGACTGTAGAAATGCAAGTATTAACGAATTTTAATGAGGATGGAAAAGTGTGATGATCTAAATTAGGAAAGAATGACGTAAATGCATTATTTCCCGTGCAGGACAACTGCGCCAGGCGGCAGTACCGAGGTAAAGCGTTGAGTATCGTTGCATTGCGAACACGTTACTAAACAACGATAGCTAATCAAGATATTCTAAGTGCGAGACCATCAATCCGACATTTTTGCATGTGTGGGAAGAATTATTATGTACCGAGTAAGTAAAAGTATACTGTCATCTGGGATCGTACCAACTATCCAATTTATTTTTCCTGTTTTACTGGAACTGGCATTAATTTCCCTAAACTTTACCATTTGCTGTTATTTACTCACTGTTCTTATTTTCCATTATTATGCTTTTATAAAGAAGTTGGTGCGAAGCTTATGTTTTGTGAATTTGTTTCTTATATTTCATCTGGTGTTACAAATAATAGCCAGTAATTCAGTAATTACTATTAGGATAATGTATCTAAATTAGTATACAATTTTTTATAAGTTTGGAAATTTGACTGATGTATTTTTATATTTTCTGCACTATTTATATTCAGATAAGCTGTAATTTATGAAACATTTTGTATATCATTTTTCTGGTTTTGTGTTCTTTATGAATAAGAGTGAATATTTTGTGCTAATTCACAAAGCATATAATAATACATAAAATATTAATTAAGTGGAATAATGTAACTTAACTATATGTAGGTTATAAAAAACCGATTTCGTTTGTGGTAATGTTAACAGCCTTAAGTTGAGTAATTTTATAGCATAATATACAGAATTTATTTTGATTGATTTATTTATGGACGCTCTTTAACATCTCAGGTCATCAGCGTCCCATTTAACTCAGGGCGTGAAACGGCCGACAAATTTTGCTCAGAGGCCTCTCTTTCAGGCTTGAGGTTCTTTTTCGTGCCGTAAATGTACGACACGGAACCCACGGCTTTACTTCCCTTCCGAAGGAAGCCATACTTAGGATTTTTACGCCCGAAAAAATCCATCGGTCCTGGCCGGGTTCGAACCCGCGATCTTGGGTTTAGAAGGCAAGTACGGTTACCACTACACCACCAGGACCGACTAATATACAGGATGAATTGCCTAACATTTTCACCGCAAAAAGTTCTTAAATGGAAAGTGCTATTGAATGCTGTTTTCACAAAAATAAAGTTTAGGCATAGGCTTATAATTGCTGCCCACACACATTAAAAGGTGTATTTCTGAAAAAGTTAATTCTTTCAAATAGAACAATGATATAAGAAAATAAAACTGGAGGAATTAGAATGTCAATGGTGTTTTTGCACGATTCTAATGCAAGTAGTTTACGAGTTATCGTATATGAACATTTTAAATACCTACAGTTGTCTGCTCCATTTAACTGCTTAGTTGCTAGGCTACGATGTTAATATGTTTACTTTTCTTACTTAGTGTCCTTTTTTTTTTCTTTCCGAATTTCCAACAAAAAACACGTTATTTTGTACTTATGTATTTTTACTATACCGTGTGTCAACACTTTCTTAAGAAAGAACATGAATAAACAAATACTGTGAAGAAGAAAGAGCAAACTGGTCTTTACAGGGTGTTCAAAATGATGACCACCAGGTACAATACAAGCTTCCAGTCTGTCAAGTAAAGATTGCTGCACATGTTGCAACATTTCAGTAGAAGTTTCAGAACAGGCAGCTGTAATACGTCGTTTCATATCTTCTTGTTTAGACAGTGTCTTTTACCATTCCCTACAAGAAATGTCTAAATGGGTAAAATCTGGTGAACGGGCTGGGCAACGTACAGCTCCGCTTCCCTTCCTCCAGTCAAACGATTTTGAAACAATCAGTGAAATGAAGCTGTAGTATGTTCCATTGGGATTTTTTTTTTGAATGATTTATTTATCCACGCTCTTTAACATCTCAGGTCATCAGCGTTCCATTGAACTCAGGGCATGAAACGGCCAACAAATTTTGCTCAGAGGCCTCTTCTTTCAGGCTTGAGGTTCTTTTCCGTGCCGTAAATGTACGACACGGGACCCACGGCTTTACTTCCTTTTCGAAGGAAACCATACTTAGGATTTTTACGCCCCGAAAAAATCCATCGGTCCTGGCTGGGTTCGAACCCGCGATCTTGGGTTTAAGAGGCAAGTATGGTAACCACTACACCACCAGGACCGACATCCATTGGGATATTTTAGTATACATATTACAAGCAAGGGGAAAAAAATAGCATTCTTCCTACATTTTCAATTATTCATGAGCCTGTGGACTTTTTCAGCATTAGTAAAGACCTTCTTCAAGCACGCTTACTTCAAGAACTGTCATAAAATACTGGCAAGAAAGTGCCAATGCAATCAGTGTAAAGGAAATAAAATGTACACAAACACACGAACATCGTAGCTTAGTAATTAAGTAGTTAAAGGAGCAGATAATAGAATCGTGCAAAAAACACCACAGACATTCTAATTTTCTATAATTTTATTTTCTTGGCATCGATAGGCATTGTTCCGCTTGAAAAAAAAAACTTTTTCCAAGAAATACACATACTATTAATTATTATCACCTGTGCATGGATTGAGAATATGAGCCCTTCCTTTCAATTCAATTTGGTGAAAGCAGCAGTTCAACAGACCTCCTATTTCTGAAATATTTGCGGTGCAAGTTTTAGCTGATTCACACGGTAGAGCATTACGGCAGAGTTACTTAATACTAAAATTAAAGAATTTTCAATTATATTATCAGTAATATTAAATGAAAATTCAAAATATTTAAAAAGAAACTACGCCAATAAAACAATATAGGTTCCTGATACTGACCTAAACAAAGTTGGCATTAGAAATGTTAGAAGAGAAGAAAGAGGGGATAGAAGAAGACTTGGAACGAGGATTTGTAGAAAAATATTTTATTAGGGGGATAATCTTGAAAAAATAAAAAAATTATTCGTCTAAGAGATAATGTGAACGCAGCAAATGTTTGATATTAAATTAGGATCAAAAACCTCACATCTCCAGTGACTGCAAAATTTCTGTTTCAAATATTTTTAAGTTGGTTAGAAAAGTTTTCTTATTTTATTCCCTCCCCTCTCTCTCTCTCTCGCTCGCTCTTTGCATGTAATCCAGCGGACAAAATATCAGTTCCTCCGTTTAGCCCTTATCACATAGCATTTATTTCCAGCTTAAAACATGGCGTCTCGATAGATATATGGGGAAATGACAAGCACTGACTTTGTCCAATACAGTTGCTCGGAAAAACTCTACTTCAATTGTGTTCAAAAGGGCCTCAATGCAGGGTGACCAAAAAAGACCATCACAAACTGGCCAATTATCAACAGAGACTGACTGTTCGGAGGGTGTATAAGGAATGGCCATCAACCTCGAAACATTAGGTGGTAAAATATTCTCACTAACAGAGACTGCCGCCATATAGCACGCCTAGTTAATGCAAATCGATTTCACACCCGGCAGGAATAACTCAAGATACTCAATGAGGGCTTCTGTCAATTCATTTCCAAAAAGTCATTTAGAAAGGGACTGCAAGCGATGACATCTGCAATAGAAAGAACCCCTGCTAACTGCCGTTTACACATTAACATGCACTTCAAGGCACAAAAAGGACTGAAAAGTTTACACTTGACAGGATGAATTTGTTTCTGTTTGATGCAAGCAAAGGGTCTAGTATAAATCCAATGAGGCTTTTGTTCAAGCTGGCCGGGGGGTGGGGGGGTGAACTTTGTGATGTCGTACGGGAGTTTTTTAACCCAAGCACTGGGCTTTTTTCATGGAATTATCACTGATGTACAAAAAGATTTTTTCTTGTTTTTTTTATTTTTCAACCTGAACATATGTAATATGAATACTCTGTAATCTGTTTACAGTTTTACGCCATTCGGCTAAGTTTTTAAACAAAATCATATCAAATGTAATAATGTGCGTATATTTTTATGACATTTTATTAAGTTTTAAAACATATAGCTTAGGCAAAACTGTTTTTATGGGTTTCATTTTAACTTAAATATTAACGAACATATTGTAAAAGGAGTGCTATGTGTAAATAATTATGAATTCCCAAAATTTTTTAACCATTAGAGAGAATAAAACCTTTTTTTTTTCCGAGGCTCTGGCGTGTTATTCACTAGTGCCTCTTTTCAAACACCAACAGTAATCAGCCATCATTGACATATCCAAATGGCTTTGATAGCGGGTTTCCATTGTTTTAATGTCTTCATGAAACCGCTCACTTAGTTCTTCACCCATCCACCAAGATTCCCGGGTAAGTAATCAATATGGCTGTTGAAAAAAAAGTACTTTTAACACCCCATTCTACGTACTAAATTTCACATTTTTTGTAACATTTCCTCCACAGGTCTCAGATTTGTTATTGCCAAGAAAGTTTTCTGTCACTTTTTGCATGCCAACCATGCTGATTTCTTTCGGAAATCGACTGAGTAAAGGTCTCATTCTGCACAAGCTCACCTGGGGTATATCAAAAATACCTGCTGCTATCTTAGCTTCAGTTTGCTGTGGGAACTTTGCAACAACAAAGTTGAAACAATCACTGTCCTTATTCAGAGCAGTAACAATTGCTTCATCAGGCCTAACTTAATATGGAGTGGTGGAAGAATATTAGAAGCAGAAACCAAATGGCTCATGCTTTAATTATTTTTCTCCAGGAACTAGATTTCTCCTTTGTGGCCATTTTTTCATGTTCCAATGCTCTGATTTAGCCCTACTGTTTTATTCACAAAGTGAACCATTTAATACCTTGTTTAAACATCTGAAAACGTTTGTTTTATATATCTGCTCAATGAACAAATAATAAAAACTACTATTTTCTATGATACTTTTTTGAGTAGTTTTTTACGCCCCTTTTTACTATTGAGGCACCACATGCGGTGATACTGATGATACATGAGATGAGATGAAATGAAATATTGGGAAAGGATTTTTTAAGGAAGTAAACGTTCCAGGCCTAAGTTTAGGGTACCTCCCCGGCATTTGTCATTTATGAGGACTGAGGAAAACCTGGAAAAAACCTCAGTCAGGGAGGACGGTCCTGACGGGATTCGAACCCTAGACCTCCCTCTCATGAGTCCGCGATTTAACGACCTCGTCCACCCGTGGCGGTTCATTTCTGGAAAACTGTACCTTGATAACAAAACTAAGAATGGTTTGAGAGATTCCATATGGCAAGGAATCAGAAAATATAAAGTTTTCATTCAGCAAAAATTATGTAGACCAGTGTTATGCAACAGCATTCTCCATGACCCGCACCATGTGAATGCTCTTGTCTCCCAGGGCAATTGCAGCGTTCACCTTACTAGTATTGAGTCTGCACGGCATCAAAAATATTCCACAACACTCTTGCCTTAAATGCCCTTCTAAGTCCCGCCGACTTTAATCCTATGTGAAACAGCAGGTGTATTTCCCCAGCTTCAGACACTCCTAATTTGCGAATGACTGTAAATTGATATTGCACACCTTGGAGTCCCTATTACACCTCGTAAGCTCGGCTGGGAGTAACAATATTTTGCCCGAACTATGTACATTATAATTGCTGCTTTACTTACCCTTACTTAATTGTCTTTAGTAATTACGTTTTTATTGTAAGAAGAAACATTTTATTTCAGTTCATAAAAAAGGTTAATATTACATTCTTTATGAAATAAAAGGAAAGAAAAGTTTCCAGATCAGAAACAGATTTTTTTTCCCCCCAAAATCAAAACAAAAATAAAGCTGATAATCCATTTATGATTTAGGGGAACATAAACTGTATCTATAATTCCCCATCTATACCAACTTTTGTATCTTTAATGAAAATATTCTAGCTTTACTTTCCTTACTCTCCTGAACTTCCAGTTTAAATCACAACTTACAATTTTAACTCATTAATATGAAGAAAAAAGGAAATTTGAGATACTTTACTGAAGTGCATTCTCATAAATGTTTCTTTACGAAAATACAATCCCGAGCTTTCTCTGAAGCAGACGCCTTGATGTCCACCTAATTATATTTTAATAGCGAAAATAACGAGAAACATTAAGGTATTCTGCACAAGCGATGTACTTAATACTGATGCGCTCGTATTGTTTAGTATATCATCTAGAGCTTTTTATAGTCTTAAAACTTGCTATCCAAGGCGTATTTTTTCCAATATTTTCTTGTACATGAAATAGAGTAATTAAAAATGTGTAATGTACTTTGCAATCCACATGGGTGATTTTTAGCACGCCCGGTATTATTGCAAAGTTGGTCAGAATTCCGTATCACTTACTTATAAGTATGTTAGTAAAATCACTTGATTTCCTGTCATAACACTAAATTAAGAATGCTGTGTCGGTTCTGCACCATTTGATTAGACAAACTGATAACATGTTTGCCAGTATTTTCTATTCGTCTTGGTCACGAACCACATGTTAAGATTTGGGTTGAAGCGGAAACTATTAGCTTCACTCTCCCCCCAAATGAATTAGAATTAACATATTAATTAATTCATTATTGTAACTTCTTTATTTAAATTAGGATTGTAGTGTCAGAATGTATTCCCTGTACATGTGTTGAAGCATTGTGTGTATTATGTTATTCTCTTACCAAAGTGCAGAAATATTCTGGCTATAACAACTTGACTTGGAAATTTGGGACAGGGAAACCTATTGCTTTTTGTAAACAGTATTTTATATATGACCCAAGCGAGAACGGGAACGGAGCGATATTTCTTGCAAAAATTTTTAAAGAGGACGTTTCATTTGTATATTGTCAGACTGTGTCACCTTTTGTTATATTAGGAAGGGCGAACATAATAAACTCATGCTATGCCAGATACGGTGAAGAGAAAGGGCGGTAACCTTACAAGGAAGATGCTAACGGTGTCATTTTGAGACTTACGAGATGAAAGTCACGTAGGCATTAAGAAAATAAGAAAGAAGGGAGGGAAATATATTACCCAATGGAAACGCAAAGTTGAGGGATGATATTCTAGATCATTCTGCAACCATATTTTAAAAAGAATAAAAAATAGTTTCGGGAGACTGACGGACTGCCATGTTTATTTAAGCTTGTAATTTTGCGGTCCAGCATCAGTTCTTAGTTCTCAGTTTTTAGGAGCAGTTATCGGCTCTCAGTTTTAGGAGCAGTTATTAGTTCTCAGTTTTCAGTTGGGTCTGAGAGCCAGCAATCTTTCGTCAATCTTTCAGGGTAGCGTTGTGTCATATTGTAACAGTTTTATAGTAGGCAGTGTCGGAGGTATCCGTGTCAATAGTAACATCAAAACTCGCTGAGGACTAGTATTGAGTAAAAAAAAGTCGTCGCTTGTGAAATATTGTGAGTGAGCTAATTAAGAGATTTAATATTAAAGGTGAACTAATTAAGAGATTCTTGTAGAAGTGCGAAAGTGTCTTTAATAACACAAGATATTCTCCAAGGAACAACGGTGGCCCATTTGAGTGGAACAGACTTTGACAAATCCTGTTTCATTTCATAATACGATAAATCTTATTAATCCCCTAGACCACCCCCCCCCCCCTGTGGTCTCCGGATCACAAAATGTCCAGCAAAGAAATAAACAGCCAGTCGGTACAACTATAAGTCAGCGGAAAAGCATAGGAGAGGAAAAGAAGTAAATCAAGAACCCTGAGAATCGAACCGTCATAACTCAATCTTCCCTCCATTATTATATTTAATTGCCCCATTTTTAATTCCCGATGCAGGGGTTATTCTAATTGTTTAAAACGTCAGTCAGACTTCTATAAAATAAATAATTGTGTTTTCTAAGCTATTCTTTTTTGAGATGCTTTTTACGCAAAATAAATTCACATAAAGATATGACTTCTGAAATTAAAAGACTTTATGTATATTTCTATATGCGCAAAACCTTTTCCAGATGTAGGAGAACATTCCGACCGGTAATGGAAAAGGAGTTTATCGAAAGCTTATTTAGATGACGAGGCTATTTCTTTGAATATAAATTATCTTCTGATGGACCAACATATTTTCAACCATATTTAAATAGAGCTTTTAATTTACATGAATTTGAACCACGAGTTTCAAATGAATGCTATCACACTGTCTAAAGATATCATCATCTCTAAGGATAAAAGAAACGACATATTTTATTTGTTTAACATTTTTAATATATACAAAGGATGCCAAAAATGTATACACCCTTCCAGCAAAGAAAAAACTGTGTTAACATAGCAAAACTGAATTCACACAAACAGAAAATGTTTAGCACTAATCATCTTAAAGTTTTACAGCTATAACAGTTCTCAAAATGCCCACCATTGGCGTTGATACACTTCTGAGTACGTTGAACTACTGATTGAGCAACGTTTGCGAAAGTGTCCTCAGCGATTGCAGCACATGCCGTTTCAATTTCTTCCCGAAGTGCTGCCAGTGTGAACATCGCATACTGAGTCGTCTCAAATTTGTCTCCAATGCGTGCAATTGTTACTCGCGTTGGCGGTTCTGCTCTGTACACATGTCCCATTGCCTTTGAACTTCAACAACATTCTCGGTTTTCCAATACCACTTCAAAATTGCTTTCCGCTGTTCAAACGATAATCTTGGGTCCATTTTGTTGTAGCAACGCTGGTATAACGTAATGTGAATCACATATGTTTACAAAACATCATACGATAATCTTTGATTCATTTGTTCATTGTTGAATTACGATAATCTTGGCTTCATTTGTTCATTGTTGATTTACCTGTCAATAGAAACGCTATCATAACGTAATGTGAGTCACATCTATTTACAGAGCATCGTACTACACATTACTGTTGTTTTTCGGTTCAACTTTGAAATATATTAAATAGACATCTACTGTGAAAGCACATATACATATTTTTTTTTTTTTGCACTCTCGGTATTTAAAATGATTTTGTTGTCTACTGGTCGTACAAATAAGGAAGACTTCGCCTTATATATATTAAAATAAAAATATATAAATTATATAAAAACAAAAATACCAAAATATTTTTGAATTTATAGTCATATAATATTTTCTCTTTTCTCATAGATACATATAAATATACCGTCAGCAATATCAGAAGGCAACTTGTAACAGAATTAATTATATATTAATTTCAGAACTTGCACATTTTTAAATATGCCTGATACATGTTGGCCAAAAAGGCCTCAGTTCAGGATCTATAACTGTAAAACTACGAATATTATAAATGCGATTTTTAGTATAAAGTTGAGATAAAACCTTATATAGTTAATAATATTTAGCATAAATTTAATGTTATATTATATTTTTTACTTTTAAGTATTTTATCAAACGATATAATTTCCCTTTCTATTTCTATAAACTTATTTATTTTAAGGAAATCAGTTTCCGTGCTTTCACAGGATGTCACAATGAAAAAATTAAAAGGTTTTAAAAAATTCTCTCACTAATTATGGGGCAACGAACCAAGATATTTGGCAAGGCTTTAGTTCGCTATGTGTCTTCCCTTTCTTCTCATATAAATATAATTCCTTAGCGGCTCTCTCTCTCTCTCTCTCTCTCTCTCTCTCTCTCTCTCTCTCTCTCTCTCGTCAGCAACATTAAATTAAGAAAAGCGCCCAGGGTTTGGCCGGGGAAAGGCAATTTTCAATTACGGGAAAAGAGAATTGCCCAATATTTTAATTAATTATACAAAATAAAATGAACAATTATAAAAACTCAAATCGAAAGGCTCACTGAGCAACATTATTCATATGATCTAGCTTCGTTCCACTGCAATAATTTTGACTGTTTCTCAGGACAGCAATATGCTTGCATGGCTAAGCACTTTAGCAAAATTGCATATAAAATATTTATATAAGAAGCAGTGCTTTCCTCCAGTTAACAATTATAGAAAACTTTAATGACTAAGCACTATACAATCCACTTTTAAAACCCAAATAGAACTATGGTTCCAGTCTCAATTTTACAAAGATAAAATGTTTAAACTCGATGCAGTTTAATTAACACTACCACAAAATAGAGTTAAAAATGAATACAATACAACTTGCGTACTATCTTGGGCACGCGGAGAGAGCTATGAACGGAATGATATGGCCGAGACGTCTCAACACCCTACCCGCGGTGCTCCCTCTTACAGCAGGTAAGACGTCGGTCCTGGTGGTGTAGTGGTTACCATACTGGCCTTCTAAACCCAAGATCGCGGGTTCGAACCCTGCCAGGATCGATGGATTTTTTCGGATGTAAAAATCCTAAGTATGGCTTACTTCGCAGGGGAAGTAAAGCCGTGGGTCCCGTGTCGTATATTTACGGCACGAAAAAGAACCTCAAGCCTGAAAGAAGAGGCTTCTGAGCAAAATTTGTCGGCCATTTCAAGCCCTGAGTTGAATGGGATGCTGATGACCTGAGATGTTAAAGATGTAAAAAAACCAATCAAAAAAAAAAAATAATAATAATAATAACAGCAGGTAAGACATTTACCCTTACCCGGAGAAAAAATTTTGGGGCAGCTAGAGCTCCCCAGCCCCAAGAGACAGCGGAGAAAGGCGAGATCTCAATCCCGAACGGGAGATAACGGAATAAGTATTTTCTGTGTTTTTGTGGCCTAGTAAAAGTGTAAATATTGCATGTATTAATTTTTTGTTAAATGTATCCTATGCGTTGTCCTCCGTTACTTTCTGGCTGCAATATGTTGTTCCTTATTACTAAACTGAGTTTTCACTTTTTAATCACGCTTTGTCTTATTGGAGTTCGCAATTAATTCATAAATACACATACAATACTCTTAACGTTAACCTCGGATAAATCCTAGAAACCGGTGGACCCAGTGGTTTACTGCGGCTCACTACGGCCTGACGGTTTACGCTCGCCTCCTTTTCGTACATGTAAATTGATAGAGGTGGGTAAATCATTGTAATGGTAGCAAATATACTTTGATTCCATCAGAAAACAAAATTCTTAAAAATCTATTTATAGTGCATTGTGTGCCTGGCATTTAGCGAGTAAATCATTGTAATGTGGAAAATCTTCTTTAATTCCGGCAGATTAAAAAAAAAAAAAAAAAAGATCACTATATGAGATTTCAAAACCACTACCTTCACAATTATAGCATGCCTCTCTAACCGTCTGAGCTATCATGTCATGGTGCTTGAGTACGTTATTATCTAGCTAGCTACATCTCTGAAAGTTACATTACCTTCGGCTTTCTCCGCTGGAGAAACTGGAACTGGAGTTTTACAACCACATTATTTAATCTGTATTTAGGCAATGTGTTGAGTGAGATAAAAGAAACAAGTAGTACAAGTAGTCAGAGAAATTCATATCAATGGAAATAAGTACATCAATAAGTGTTGTATGCTGATTATGAGATTCTTATTGCAGAATCAAAGGATGAATTACAACACAGGGAATAAATTAGCAAATTATTAATTACATACTTGAAAAATATCAACATCTAAAATTGAAGTAAAGCTTTCCAGAAGTAAGGGCCCTATAAGATCAAAAATACTAATACCTTATGCTTTACTTCAGTAGATATCAAACTTTAATTATTTGAGAAATAATATATTTTATGGTTATGACAAAGATCTTCGAATAAAACTTTCTATATACCACTTGTTTGTGGCACAATCGCAAGAACACTGAGGAATAAAATGGGGGGGAAAAAAAAAAAAAAAAAAAAAACCATACATTCCTCAAATTTTATAAACTATTGCTGTTCTTGCTTTGATTTATGATAGTGAGAATTAGATCCTGAAACAGGGGAAATTAGCAACATTCAGTCAACGGAAATTAATTTTGGCGAGCAGCTAAAGGATGCACAAAATGAGATCATATAAGAAACGAAACGATACGGGAGATGCTCGAATAAAAACAATTACACATAAAGTTCATAATTACAAGAAACGATGGGTTGAACCTCTACAGGTGAAAGATCGGATTTCCAAAACAGACAAGAATATAAAGACCAAGAGAGAGAAGAGACATTGGCAGACCTAGAAAGAGATTAAGTATTCAGCAGGAGAATGTCGTGGGATCTAAGTCATGAAGATAATGATAAGCTCTCTCACCAATTCTTAGGTTTAAGGTGAAATGTTGTTCTTAAAACTTTATTTTAAGCTATACCTCCCTTTTAACCCGTGGACTGTATAGACTCGAGCACAGGCTCAGAAAAATATCGGGTCATCCAATTATCGTATCTGGTGACCGCGTGGCGATGGGGACTGCATCGATAGATAGAGTGACGTGTCATTTTAATAAATTATATGGCACTTAAAAGTTATGAACTCATTCATAGCAGCAAGGAGATGCTGGAATTGCCTGCCTATATTTTTCACATATATCTAGCATCCGATTATGAAATAACCTACTAGCCTTTTAATTTTCTTTGAGAGATTAAACTGATATCTTGAGGATGTTAGCTTTTAGTTCGTCTTAAGTGTGAAGATATTGCTAATTTATAACTTGCGTTAGGATCACCCGGGATTTTCTCTTTAAATAATCTCCTTATATGATGAGCAGATTCGGTATGTACATAACGAACCATGTATAGGAATTTGCTATTCAGTAATTGTAGCAGAGTTTAATCTAGGATTAGAGACAGCCACTTTTCTTTCACTGAACGGCCTGAAACTCAAAACCAACGTAGCAGTTCTACAAACCAGACCATCCAACCCAACTCGAGTAGCTCGACTGGCCTAGACTGATGGCTTATCGGCCGATGCAGTCTCTCAGCTCCTGGCCAGTCGCGGTGTAAGTGTAATAACTCAATTTATCAACAGAACTATTCATATATGTTTACCTTATTTAATTTTAGAACACACATTGTCAGCCTACAGCTTTCACTACAGCGTAAACCTTTATTTTAAGAAAAACAATAAAATTCTGTTACGAAGCTTCAGCAGCGTGCAATATTTTCATAACGAAATAAACACAATGGACATTACTTATCTTCTCTTTGGTGAGAGAAACTTCATAAATAATTAATAAATTCAAAGAATGAAGTGAGAAATATAGGAACACAAAAGTGTACAATGTGGAGCACCTTATGCTGCAAGTTGTAGAAAGAGAAGAAGAGTAGAAACAAGTGCCAGTGTAGTTGTTTAAACTTACATTTAGCCATATTGAGTTTGATTATATTTATTTCATTTACGTGAACTCTATTACGAAATGTGTCGTTGACGTACATTTTACCTATCCACTCGTATTCCATTACCATCAAGTCATATGCTATATTCAATTTCAAATTTCAACTTGATTATTTTAAACCGGGAGCATCAATTTCACTTCATAAAGCAAGATGGAGAAACACAATTTATATCCCAGTAGGGAAGCTGTTTTCATTACATCTGAGGGTTGTTTCTCTTACCTTGTAACATAGAAAGAGACACTTGCAGGTGCTGTCGTTCGAGCGAGAGAGATTCGATGCTCGCTTGTTCAGCCGTACGCTTCTGTGAAACTGTCCCTCAAGGGAGTGCCCTAAAACTTCGGTTTTATAAAGCTATGGATGTCAAAATTGCGTAGTCTTTCTGAAATACGTCAAAGCAGCAGAAGTGAAAAATGTAATCGGATTAAAGACTGTGAACCTGGAAATATTTTGTAACAAAGGTATAAGACAGTAATTAAAGTATTGCGTGAAGAATTTCCAGACCGGAGTATATAAATATACTACAAGGTGGCCCATTGCAGTAAAATTATCCGTTCAATAAATGGAGTTATTAATTGACACGATATAAACAAAGTTTGGCAACACATGCAAGGACACGCGGAAATCAGCTGTATTTCAATGAACTTCATTAAGCACTAGCAGTCGATAGGAAAGAGTGATGCAGATATAAAAGCAACAAACGAAGGCGTAGTATAGTGGGCGCAGTGTAAGCAATGCCCTGAAATGCTTCTTCTTCTCTTCTTGTTGGTCTGTCCTCGTGGTGTATTGGTAACCATACTTGCCTTCTAATCCCAAGATCGCGGACACGCAGGGCCGATGGATTTTTTGTGTAAAAGTCCTAAGTATGGCTCCCTTCGGAAGGGAAGTAAAGCCGTGGGTCCCGTGTCGTACATTTACGGCATGAAAAAGAACCTCAAGCCTGAAAGAAGAGGCCTCTGAGCAAAATTTGTCGGCGTTTCACTCCCTGAATTGAATGGGACCCTGATGACCTGAGACGTTAAAGAGCGTCCGTAAATAAACCAAATCAAAAAAAAAATCCTCTTCTTTATTTAGATTTAAGTCATAGTGATAGAGCCTTCTGTTATGGAGCATTCCCATCTCTTCCCTTTTTTTCCCTAGTATATAAGCATTTCCTTTGTCCATTTAGATTCTTACATTTTATCCAGTTACTTTTACAGTTCACAATTTACTTATCGCAGTTCTCCTTTGTTTCAGATTCAAATAAGAACATTGGCATTTGTCATTACTTTTTAAAAACGATTGTATCTATTCTATTACATTTTTCGTAAATGCTGTTTTTTTATTTTTACCTTCATGCTTTTAATGTCTTATACTTTCGAAAACCTTTAGTACTTTTCGACTCTAAGCGAGCTGCAACTTCACTTCCTAGAACATGTATATAATCTTACATTTTAGAAGACGCTGGAAGAAATTTCCTCCGTAGATTACACAGACAATGCGTCTGGAAATAACGTTCGGACCGACACGATTAAGTTCCGCCACTGTAACGTTTCTGGTTTCATTGCTAACGTTTTCCTTTACATTCCGAAACCCCCACTTGTTATGCTAATTTCGGTAACGCTGCAGATGTTGTCTAGTTTTTCCTCTGTTCTGTATGTTTTCACTAACCAGCAGATTTAAAATTGTACACAATATCGTGAATACCTGTTCTTGAAGGAGGCAATCACGAAAAGTTTACATTAATTCCGTGATAAGCTGGTTCGTATTTGAAAAACGTTTACACATAAAATGCGTTACTTTACAATCTAACCACTTGCGCCAATAAGTGTATATTGCTGAATGACCGGCAGAGAACAGGTTCAGAAAATGACATTCAAGAACATGGAATGGGTAAGCGGTGTTGGAAGTAATACACCCTACGCCGGCTGCAGTACGCCTACTAGCCGATACGAAAAACACCGCGTGAATGGACAAGTTTTACTAATAAAGGCCTGTAATATTATATAGCACATTGATTACTATTAAGTTAGGTGCATCCTGTTATACAAGTGATAAATATCTGCATTAATAGCAATGTTTTCTTATATAAATTGGATGGAAAAAAATGTAGTTTTGGAGGTGTTCAACTTTGAAAACATGAATATTAAACATGTTGTATTTGTTACAAAATCTAGGCCAATCTTTTATTTGTAAGTTACATTTTGATAGCCGACATTTTAAAGCTGTAAGGCGAATTTTTAAATCGCAGAACAGATATAGAGCGACATACACCAATATTTCTTGTTATTAAAAGGAATAGGCCAATTACATACCATTAATATTTTAATGCAAAATAGCTCTCATTTTTAAATATAACTTAATTAAAAGACAGTTGCATTTTATACCATATATTATAAATATAATCTTGAAAATGTATAGTTTGTTCCACGAATAGCTTTCTACAGTCCACTAACTATAGGTGGATTAAAGAGCAATAAAATGATGCATTAATATTATAAAAACTTCTAAATAGAAAATTGTTAAATGTGAAAGTATCGAAATGAATTTCCTAAAAAGTAAATTGAATATATTTGTACTTGAAGCTGAGGATATTGATATTGTTTTCGATTTTATTGATAATTACGTTATGATGTTCCTTATGAATTAATATACACAGTGTAAGGGGGGCCTATGAATGCTCCCTTAACCGGAGAAAAATGATACAATTCGGTGGATATCTCCTTAAATAAAATTTGCCATAGTGCTCTTCTTGATATAACTCCGACTCTTGCATAACTTTGCAACGCAGGAATTCCACTACTCGCTCTTAATACGTTAGGCTTTACAGCTGCCATAGCAACTAAAGAAAGGTCGTTAACAGATTCTCCCGGTTTACGGTGGGGACTATTCACAATGAAAACTAAACATAACATAATGGAAACATATCAGCTTGTGATCAGAATATACAATGAAAGTATTCTCAACTATTTAACGTATACATCTGACAGAGGTTAATAGGTTAATTATAATGCTACCTCAAGTCGCTTTTCTGTTTGGGAACCTTTATATATGGAATATTGCCACGTTAGCTCCGTTACGATGCTTTGCACCATAAACAAGTAACATTTCAAGATACTCTGCATTGCTAAACTGTGCCACCTTACAAACTGACGCCTTTTGTTTCACATTCAATGTTAAACAAACATTTGAAATGAGCTATTAAAACATACGCAGCGTGACAGTTGAAGATCGCTATTAAAACACATACAGTGTATTTGATTGGATCACTAGTGCTGCCTTGTGACTCTTCAATTGACGTTAAAAATAAAAGACTTTGCAAAACTTATTATCAGCCTATGAAACTTATTACTGCAATATATTTCAATGTAGAGAAAGGGATTATTTTGTCATTCACACGGAAGATCTTCAAATTAGAGTAAACTGCGTAATCAATATATTTAAAAAGGTAAATAATTACCAAACTATTCTCAAAACCGCCCCAAAATGAGCAAAATGACACTCATGAATTATTCTGTCCAACAAAAGTAGTAGGTTCCCTTTCATCCTGAACGTTTTTTCAAATAATTATTGCCTTCTAAATATATAATATGCGCATAAATGACATTTAGAAAGTTAAATAATAATAATAATAATAATAATAATAATAATAATAATAATAATAATAATAATAACAATAATAATAATAACAATAATAATATTTACAGTGGCAGATGTCTCCGATTGTAAAAATTTAATGCATTTTATGCCGAATTGATCTGAATTGTAATTATGAGCAAATTAGAGATTTTGGAGTAGCTTAACTAATTTTAAATAAACCTTACAAGCAATATTTAGTAAACGGGTAACTATGCAATAGCTATATTCATCCATTTTAGCCACATAATTTGTACGTTAGCTACGTAAAGGGTGATGATGCATTTAATGTGTACAACATTTAAATCGTTCCTGCTATGTAAGTTTGTTTTGTTAAGTTCATTAATAAAGTTTGGAGTAAATAGGATGGAATAGGATGTCACAATGACAGTTAATATCAATAACAACCTATGACCATGGTTTTAATTGGAAGGGATTTAATTATTAAAATATAAGACGCGGGCGCATTTTAGATTTTTTTTTTTTTTTTTTCTTTTTTTGTAACTCAAAATATGACATATAGGTGAATTTCATCTAAATGTTTTTAGTTGTTTGGCATTTGATCTGAAAGTGCAGTGCCAGTGAATTTAATCAGAACCTCAGACACTGCAGGACTGGAGCAAGGAAATTAGTTGGATTGTCAAACGAAATTACATTTCATCAAGAGGCGTAGCGCCAGTCGAAAGCTCGGGTACTCTTGGACTTGCACAAGTTTCCAATTAGTTGGAATGTCAGACATAAATGCGTGAAATCACACCTTCCAGCGCGCAGTATATTGTTGCATTCAGTTTCCATATTGATCTGAAGTTTACATCATTCTTCTAATTGATTATTTACACTTTAAAGCTGCTGATTTAGTGACATTTATTTTCGTTTCTACATCGGCCAGTCTTTCCTCTTTTTGGTCCTCTGCTTCGTCGTTGCTTGTTATACATTAGTTCATATTTAAAATATGAGATTAAGTCAGGGACTATCCGCACTGTAGTGTGATGTTCTTTAGGTTTGGTTGCTACTTTCAAAACATAATATCCTTATTATCGATTTGTCCAATGTTTCACCATCATTCAATTAGCTTTGCTGTTGTTGCTGGATAAACATGGTCCAACCACTTTCCTTTTACCCCTGAGAAGAACGAGCATTGTAGTCTAAAGACGTACTGGATGTCGTAATTCACCGAAGTTTTTCTGCCATGTACCATGGAGGATTGTGTACGAATGGATTTAGAAATTCAAATGTTAAATATGAAGATGGATGCAGGTCATGTACAATAGAGACATGGTTCAGATTTCACAACAGGCTTGGCTTTCGTGAAATCCTAGCAAGTTTGGTTCCCAAACCACACCGAAGTGGATGCCTGAAGCGCTATGCTGACGAATATGAGCATTTTTGGTAAGAATATTCACCGAGATGAAACGCGGGCTCACAAATTGGAACCAGAAAGCAAATGCTACAGTATGGGATGGAAACACCTGTCAAAAAGAATAAAACCTCAATCATCTGCAAGAAAAGTGTTGTTTTGCTATCAACAGGATTACTATTGGTATTATTTGGAAAAGGAGCTCTCAATAAACAGTGCACGTATTGTGCAATGCTTTGCAACCGAATTCTGCATGCAGAAGCCTATTGTCAAAGTGTTAATCAAGGACAATGCCATCACACACGGCCGTCAACACTGTTTAAACACTTAAGGAAATAGGGTTCTGAATATTACAACACTCTGTATGTAGAACAGGTTATCTCTCTGATTATCACCTATTCTATCAACTTAAAGATGACTTAAAGAGATCGAGGACTTCCCATGAGCCAAAATGTGCAAAAGTACAAGCTAGCTTCTGCAACGCTGTAACACGAAATATAATTGTACATACTCTACTGTTAAATTATACACATAGAGCGCGAATAATTATTCATAAAACAGAACATAACTTATTCATTCCGTTCGATAACGATCTTATTTATATATGATATTTCACTGTTTGTCCAGATTGCATTCCAACGATATTTCAAATATGTCCAGTGATTCAGTTTAGAGTTCACCGTCGGGAGTGCCAGTGGCCAAGACTTGACGGTTTTAAAGACTTCTTTGTGAATTAGCATGTAACAAAGTGAGATAGGTCGATTTAATCACTTTATTGCGCAAACAAGTCAAATGCCTAATTTTCACTTGCTAACGGCGCTAATGCGTAAATTTTCAGACGTTTGAAATGCAGGTTACTGTGTTGGAATTTCAAACCATTTCACAGTACTTTAGGCACTGAATGAATTCCTAGAGATGGAAAGTGTAATGAGAAGGGGAGCATTCAGATTACATAAAATGTTCTCATGCATCTCTCGCAGCAAGCGAAGGTTTTGTGTGCTTCAGTGCAAGCGTTATCATAAATCAAGTCGTAGTTGTTACGTCACTTTGTATCGTTTCCACTCCTGGCATTGGGCTTGGATATAACCGCAGCGATTCATTGGGGAGAAAAGTGCTTATATTCCTGCGTCGCGAGAGGGTATTAATTTCTTAAAACGTAACTGTAGGAATAAGTACTTTATTTCAAAATATGTTTGGGTAATAGGGATTGACAGTTACAACATATTTAATAATTTTTTACTAAATCGGTTAATGTTCCGCAAATGAGGTCTTTTCACTGCCAACTATTGGGGCTATATCACGATAAGTTTCTACTGAATAACGGTGTAATCAACATAAAGCACTAAATGAGATGATTTTAATGCTTCATCGTGTTATTATATATTGGTGCTTTGATTGTTTTTACTTTTATTACTGTTCGTTTTAAGTTATATACAGGGTGTCGAGAAAATGTGTGTAGATATTTTGGTGCGTATTTACCATAGATATACTTAACTATGACTAACGTTTTCTTTGCTAAGGCTTGATGAAGCATATCTGACTGCTACCTGATTTTCGATATCCTTGCTACAGGCTCTTTTTCTGTGCTCCACGGAGTCTCGTACCCAGAAAAAAACAGGATCGTGGACGATCATCGAGCGGGCTAAGACACTGATCTGTAAACAGTACAAGAGCCCCTGACATGTCAGGCCAATATAACAGCGCGTTTAAATCAAATGCTATATCTGCATTTATTTCCCGGATAACTGTTCATACAATAGTTCCTCAAACGCACAAGTGTTTCAGTTCTCAATTAAAAAAAAAAGATGTAATAAGCTTAAGGATAATATGAACAATTAATTGTGTTTACACACAAATCGAAATGTATATGGATTATTTGGCAGGCCAGAGGGGTACAATTAGGGGCTACATACACTGAGGCCTTGTGATATGATCATCCTTCTCACAGTATGCATGAGTACCTGTGGGCGTGTTTCGGATGATGATTTTGCATCAACTTAATTACCAGAGGCAATAAGCAATGACGATAGCCCGAAGGACATTATTGACGGGCAGTCTTCCATTAGAGAACACATAGCTCGAGGACTTCCGACAGATGTACAATCTCTGTGTCTGGTAATTTGTTTACGAATATCGTTGGTGCTAGCAAGAGCAACAATACTCAAAAAAGAAACACACTTGTCCTTACATGTTAGTCAAAGAGATATATTCGTGTGGTGATGGTCAGTGAATTTATTTTATCATTAGGAACTAAAGAGTCAGTAATATACAGCCAAATTACGATATAAGTTAACATGAGCTACAGTCCCCAAAAATTCTTTGATGCAGTAAGATTGTAACAACACATTTGACACTATTTGGAGAGCGTTAATAATTCTTCATAGCTTTATAAAGGATCATCATTCCGCTAAGCAATGGGAACTGATTTTGCCGATAGATGCTGCTGCTTAACTCCCTCACCATCTGCCTAATCGGAACTGATAAGTGCATTTTTGTTTATTTCGTTATTAATCAGTGATAAATAGTCATTAATGTTACACTTACAATCATAGTAGATTTACCCTCCGCTGTGATACATGCCTGAATCCTTAAGAGAGAGAGAGAGAGAGGTATTCGCGGCAGTTTTCCTACCGAATATTTTGTGTCAATTCCTTCTTGGATTTTATTTCATCTAGAGCAGTAATATATGAATGAAGATGCAGCAGCTGAGTGGCTTTATGCGCACTACCGAGAGATACACCAATTTGCTCAGACTTTCGAGAAGTTTCTAGCCTATTTCATCAAGCATCTCCTCTGTTAAAACCCAGTTTTGTGGTGTCGGCTTCTAGTCAATGAAAACTCCTTGGTTTCGAACTTTGTTCACAAATCTGAAAGTTACACTTCCCGAATAGATGTTATTCCATCATAAAATGCTCCCCTAGGGTATTTGTACTATTTCGTTTCTATATAACTACAAAAATTCTTTGTTTTACCGTGTTAACTTACTTTCGAGTAGAAATTCAAGCATACACTTCCTACAGATACATAACTTTTTAATAGTGTTTAACGCCCGTGTTTACTACTGAGACACCACAGGTGGTACAGATACATAAATCAAACAGTTGGAGTGATAAACACGACTGAGAAATTTCAGTTGCCTGCGTCAGCGGAACTTTATCTGCAGGGAATCGCGCGCACACCCAAAGTCAACTGTTTTTCACATAGTAATATGAGAGCACGATATTTTATTAATGAGTCTAATTCAATTGTTTCTTCTTAAATTGAAGAGTGTTGATGTTAACCTTTTACACGTCTATATGAATCTGTCTTTAGTTTTCCAAGTTAGTACACACATACCACCCCAAGCTCTCGTGAAAAGCTATACGACCGGCTAAAACGTGAAGATTTAGGTTAAGAGGTGAATTAACTGCTGCTGTACTGCATAGCCAAGGAAAAACCGGCTCATACCGGCCACGATAAAACAGCCTCGAGTATGCAACCAAGCAATATACCGCGAACCAGAAAATAAAGGAATACTGGCGGAGAGGGGAAAGGAAAAGGCAGTTGTACTATTTCACCATGCGTCAACACGAGAAAGTGTGTGACGTGAAAAAGTGTCCACACTCTGCTATGCGAGATAAATCTCTGCAACATAGAAGTACAATAGAGCAGGCGTATGTGCTTACTGGTTCCATTAAGAAAAAACGGGAGACTTTTGCTGCCAAGTGTCCCGATATTGGTGTTCATGCAAAGAGCAGATATGTAGGATTTAGTGAAAAATTGGCGTACAACGAGAGTTATAGTGAATGCAAAAACATTGAACTCCGTCCGTTCTTACACCTACTGTGGTCGCGGATATTCAAGCTCGGATGTTTAGACCGTCACGGGTAGCTGAAGTTGTTAAGGCGCGTACTCGTGAGCGGGAAGCCTGGGGTTCAATTCCCGCCAGAACCGTCCTTCTTGACTGAGGTTTTTACCAGGTTTTCTTCAGTTCTCATTAGAGATAAATGAGATGGAGGTACCCTAAACTTAGGCCTTTCCCAATTGATCATCTAACTTATCATCAATGTTCACCGCCTGTAGTGCCTCAGTAGTAAAAACGGGCGTTAAACACTATTAAAAAAACCGGATGTTTAGAAGGCTTCCTAAATTGACAAGTACATGTTTAAAGCCCATTTTGTTTACGAACTGGGGGTTGGATTTTTGTGCGCCACCTGTACAAGATTCAACGGCGTTGCCAGATGTTCAACAACTATGTGAGTTGTTTCTCTAAAGTGAAAAATAAAAGAAGAGGGTCAGGATGCTTATGCTAGTCTTAAATGTTCTCTCTCGGTACTACTGCCTTTATGAATATCGCCCCTAGTTGATAATCTTTTAATTCATGAAACGCAGAAATGAGCTTTAGAATGTGCTCCCTTTATTAAATATATACAGGTCATAAGATAACTGAAAAACGAAAGAACACCACCCTTTATTTCCACAATCAGCTTCTGGTAGACATCTCAACTTCTTCTGTGCGTGCGTAGTGACGTATGAAGGTATTTTTTAAGTTTTTCAGAAACAAGATTGTAATTGTAGGGCGCCATATCTGGCCTGAAGTGTATAAGCAGTGAGAAAGTATTTCAATTTCTACTTTGGTGGCATGTGAAAACACCCCCTTTCATCTTCGAATACCTCTAAACCGCTGTTTTAAATGTAATGTTCATGTTCCGGAAACCAAAAGCGGATAACAGCATCTGCGTCCCATTGCAATGAGTTTTGAAGCTGGAACCTCAGGTATGAACTATTTTTGATGGATGAAGTTCTTCTTTTATTTTAATTATTATAGCTCTGTAATGACACCACTAAACGCGTTCACCATTGTTAGAGGTGCGTTCAGGACTCTGGAGTTTTAGGCTAATTATGATTACAGGTAATTTTTATTTTTACATTGGCTTACATTATTACATCATCACCAATTAAAATTCACGAAGTATTCTTTGATTTGAATGAGATACGCATAACTCGCAGGGGAAAAGAATACGAGGGCCGATATTTCATTTGAGGGATTTAGGGATAGACGTTTTCTGTACATAGCACTGGAAAGAGCATGTCCTGATTAGAAATTATAGCAACATTTAGCGTGCAAAATGTTAATTACAGTCGTGCGCTATTTTTCTGATTATATAAAATGGAAGTGATGAATACAGAGCATTTTTGTGCGATGATTTTTTATTATAATTACAACTTGATTAAAAAAGAATACCTGGAAAACTTACAGATACCTTTTTATTTAGACTCTGCAAAGGTCTTAAACTGACGAGGAAAAACAGCTTTGAAAGACGAGGAGAACACGGGTCATTTAGCCACAGTAATCACAGAGGAAAACATTGCTCATATAGAAGCCATAGTGAAGAAGGCTGCACCAAATGAATTATAGGGAAATAGAGGAGCTACTAAATATTCCTCTGCAGGAGCTGTAAGAAACCATGCACAAATATCTTCTTCTTGTTGTTGTTGGGTACCCTACAACCTCACAGATGAACAAAGAATGAAATACCCAAGAAATGGTTCGTCGCTTCGAACGCTCCTGACGAATGCACGACATCTCAACAGGGAATGAAAGTTTAATATTAAAATATGAACATGATTGTCAGTATCTTCTCAGCAAGTGGCCTAATTGCAACCGTTCCACTCGGGGAGAGGGAGGGAAAATTTATATAAATAGCAGTACTATCAACTGGAACATCACAGTAAGCTTCCCCAGGGTCTTGGGAACACTAAGACAGAAGACCGAAATATTGGTTGCGAGTACTGCTGGTATAACAGGACCATATCTTTGTGCACATCGCTTTGAAAACAATGGCATTTCTTCAAAAGTCTGGAGTCACAATGAGGGACTACTAACCATACAACTCAGATCTGGCTCACTGGGACATTTTCCATTTCCAAAGTCGAGGAACCATCAGTCTGAGAGCCCGGAGGAAACTGCTGCGCCCTACAAAGAAGAGATAGGTGCTAAACCATGGCTTAGTTATTTCCATAATTGGTTTCAGAAGGTGTAACTTTGTATCGGGATTGGAGAAGACTATTTCAAAAAGAAATAGGCAGAGTTACTGAGTTTTGGTCTTCCACTTAGTAGAATCCCGAAAATTAAATAACCCGGTCCTCGTATTGAAGTAAATGATAGCTGAACATAATCATGTTACTACTTGCAATATATCTTTCACTAATAAGTTTATATGATGAACTTGTTTTAATATTAAGGTCTACAGTCCAATCATTTTGCAACACCATCATTCATTGTTTTTTATGTTTTCACGGCACTTCATACAAATGATTTTCAAATGTGTTTTACACATTACTTTTCTGCTAGTAATGGAAAAGTACTGCTTTTATTGTATTTACTTCATGAGCAAAAACTGCAGGATTTAGTAATGCTTTGTATTATTTCTTCGAAGATCAACTTTTACCATTTTGACCGCTCTAGCTGTTGAGCTCTCGTTTGGACGCGTGGCCGGTTTACGGGGATTTGCTTCGTACCGGGAAGCACGCTGTCTGCTGGCGAAGTCGGATATTCATAGCCCCATAAATTCAGATGCATAGATTTCTATAAACATTCGCACTACACCAAACACAAATTTTTTGGTCATACAATGGGTACAAGACCAAGGTTTTATGCTCTCCACTTATTGTTTTGTGTTACTTCATGACCATGTAAATAAAACCATGCTTCGTTCGTAAAAAGCAAATAATAATAATAATAATAATAATAATAATAATAATAATAATAATAATAATAATAGACTTCGTTCTCGTTTCTCCGATGTAATCGAATTTTTTCTCCGTAAGAACACGGCGTTTTACTTTCGGTTTCTTATCAAGAACAGATCCCATTTCCCTAAATCTATTCATTCGATTACGAAAAGTTTCTCTGTGAGGCGCTCGAACAGCAAGGCATCTGTCTATAAATCGCCATCTCACTTCTCTACATGAGTTTGTTGTCACATAGGTATCACACATGAAGATTGTGTGTGCCAAAATATACCGACATTTTGGCATTATAACAGCACTTAACACACTATAACACTGAAACACGTGGGCTCACAACTTTCAACTCCTGTACAGCACAAATCTTCGTGTCAACTGAACAGCCGGCAAAAGGGGGTGGGGTGGTAAAGTGGAAGGGGAAACAGGACCGGTTAGAAAGAGGGCAGGCAAATCCCCCGTAAACCGGCCACGCGTCCAAATGAACGCTCTGTAGAACCGGCTGTTTGCTGTTAATGGTATTGCTACCTCATATCCAATGTCTTTCAATCATATCTCCTCGTTATAGTTAGGGTTTACTATAGGAAATATAGTCTGAACATTGGTGCAATATTTATTATCGTAAAGAATAATGCCAATGGCCATCTTCTAAATCATTATCCTACTAAATAACTTCACATCTGATCGACATAATTTCAACTTTCTTAGTTTATCTGTTGATTTATCAATCTCTTCTCCATGAAGCAAGCATACACATAGACAAAGCATTTTTCTTATTTCAGGGACATATGAAACCAAATTCATGTATCTGAAATGCAAACACAGAGAGTTTCCTTCCCTCCGCATTTAATTGTTAGTACTGGTTGTATTTCTCTGTTACTGTTTCTCAAACATAAGTACTTTTCATCTTCAGCAGTTCAATGCAGAGAGGCATGCAAGAATAACTGGTCTCAAGTTGAACAAGTAGAAGGTGCACTCAAGAGTTAGGTAACTAGTCACTAGTAGGGGTCAAGTTGATTCATAAACAAACACGTCTGCACTGGCCAGAGGTAATAGTTGTATTGTCAAGAATACTCACAGCTGGAATACAATTACGTTTTAGGAAGGTAATGATCTTAACAAGCATCATCAAAGAAATGTAATTAAATGTTTAAATGGCGGATTACTCTGACCCCCGCGCGAATAATTAAGGTTAAATGGCTCATTCAAAGAATTATTTCTGCGTTTCCTTCATTAAAATATTTCCATGGACGCCCCCAACAGCGAGTAATTCATTATTCTTCACGCAACACTTATATTTTCTACAAACATAAGACATGTACTGTTTGTAGTTCCGTCCTTGTTTTGGCATTGATTTTGTCACATTTCCTTTATATTACAAGAAAATAAATCAGATCTGATAGTAATTACTTCACAATTGTATAGATAGTTTTACCAATACCCTGACTGTGAACGATTTAGCTCACAGCTTATCACACCAAAAATCCTTATAAATCTCAAATGCATTCCATGCTCTTTAGCTTGATTTTTTCCCCTCTTGTTTTAAACACCAAACGAGGGCACAATTTAACTCAATGGAAGTACTTCCACATTCGCGTTTAAATGAGGCAAATTGTTCTCGCACTGTTTTTCACCACCATGCAATCAGTTCGAATATGTTTTTATAAAGTTACTGCTAAAACTTTACACGCGTTGCTTGCCACTCGCTTTGTGATGCTGCACAACATTATGCCTAGGGTTCGTTCAGTTCTGACTACACAAAACTTAGCGTACTGTAGCAGAAACCACACAGAGGAGGGATTCTGCGGAAAATTAAGAACATGTAGCATGAGACATGTGGAGGGTGTATAAAATGTTAGTGAATTATTGATTTTAAGTCACTCTTCTTCATGCCATTAGCCAAGTCCAGCAACTTCATTAGCTTAGGGCATTTTCTATCGTTGAGAGCCTTACATGTTTCCAGCGATTACTGTAAGTAATTCTATCTGGTTCAGAAAATAAACTCATTGGTCACAAATTGGGTTTGTTTCTGCAGTCGATTGCTTAATTTTCATCCTTGTTTAACACATAGAAATGTCTGTTTGATCTCAACACATTTAAATGCTCTTAACATATTTCTGTTGTTTTATCTTTATTTAGCTTGGATTTATGAACAGGTGTGTCATTCTTGTTTTCATCTTGGGCTAGCAACAATTCTGTTTAAGCTTACATTCGAGAGTATCAATGCTCCCTATTGTGTGAAACATATTCACTGAGTTGCATGTTTATGGGCAAGTGCTGCTTTCAATGGTAGTTCTTGGAAAGGTATCATAAGAGAACGTTCTGCAAGTGAGCTTGCAGTTACGTTTGGCATGGAAAGCAGCTGCGTGCGTGTGAACAAATGCAAAACGCAGAATAAACAAATGTATCGCTATGTAAGGAGCGATGCGCAACTATCTGAAAGAGAGTGGCTGGGACTTTGAAACATGACAGGTATATTTTCTAAGATAGGCAGGTGAATCTGCATTTTTGTTTCCGGTGAAGCAAAACTGCTGGTATTGGAATTTTTTGCAACTGTACCGATTTCTTACTGTATGAAGAAAGCAATTAACATTGTTTCCTATGTATTTTAACAGTTTTTAACATCCTTTTTCACTATTGAGGGTCATATGCGATAGACATTGTTGATTCATGAAATGAAATGAGAGGATTTCTATTTTTAAAGGAAGGAAGAGTTTTAGAACTAAGTTTAGGTTACCTCCCCAGCATTTTCCATTTATGAGGACTGAGGAAAACCTGGAAAATACCTCAGTCAGGAAGAACGTCCTGATGGGAATCGAGCCCTCACAAGTCCACGCCTTAACGAACTCGGCCACCCATGGAAGTGGCCATGTCCTAAGAATGACAAGAGTTATAAATTATTTCAGATGTTTTATTTCAACAAATTAATACATGACTCGCCAACATGTAGAAAAGCAAAAGGATTTAAATCTTACTACGCATATTTTAAAAACGAAACGCTGCAATGATCATAGAACTGTTAAAGCAAACTGTAATAATATTTTATTTTATACTAAAATTTATACTCTATAAGTATTAAAGTTAATGAAAATGTTACACTAAAATAAAGGGGCTTTCGTTCTTCTTATTTATTTACTGATAGCTGTTTGTGCTGACATGTCATCTGTTTATTCGCAGTGAATATCTCCACTCTGCAATCAGATAGGTGGTGTATCTCCCGATTTACAACAATAGTAAGACTTCACCGCAGACAAAACCTCGTACAGTGGGAAAGATTGAAGTGCATTATGATATAGTTGCTGGCTTCTTCCTTGTAATCAAAAACTTCCTCGTTTTTACTCAATAATTCCACGCCTTTGAGGAATACTTCAGTACGGTTCATTTACAATATTACAAACGCCGAATGAGATGACAGACACGGATGACTACTACAGTAATAAGCTCTATATATTTCATTTTAGCAGGTACACGAATGATCTATTCAACTAAACTGTAAGCAAAACAACATTCACAAAAATTCAGATTGATTTAAAGTCCATTCAATTCTTTCATCTCCATATATGGAGAGTCATAGATATTTGGTACTTAAAATGAGAAAATGAACTATATTTGAAACAGAGAGGTACCAGATATCTGTGCTTTTATCCGAGGTTTTGTCTCTTCAGAGTAAATACTTACTTAATATGCGTGTTGAAATACATACCGCTTTTTGTTGAATAATGTACCATTAGCAGCACAAATACAGATTTGGTTATTTGTTTTCCAGATGTAGCGAATGTTACCATGATTGAGATTATATGGTGAATAATATATAACAAACTATTATTAAAAAAGCACAGTATCGACATATTATTTGCAATTATGTTTCTTCTCGCTATAGATACGTGGTTTTTTTTAATTGCAACAACCAAGTGATTCGCAAATTTTGGATAACATATCTACATAGACATTAATGCCATTTACATTCCTTTCAAAAATGATTTTCATTAAAAATTGCTGTAAATTGTTTAAAATTCATACCTTTCTCAAATATGTACTGACACGTTTTTCTTGTAGCTTATGAAAAACTCTTTGGTCTTACATAATTCTATCCGTGTCCTGAAAGATTATATAGAACTTCAATAAACAAGAAGCATGAAAATATTATTTAAATGTAACCCATATAAAAACTTTTTCAAATAAAAGTTCAACTATTTGTAATTAATATGTCATGCAATAAATGTATGTCATACCTTTGAATAAACCGCCAAGGTGGCCGAGTTTTCCTCAGTCTTCATAAATGCCAAATGCCAGGGAGTACCCTAAAAATTAGGCCTGAAACGTTTCTTTCCTTAAAAATTTTTTTTTTTTCCCAATATTTCATTTCATCTCATGTAACACCAGTGTCCACCGCCTGTGGTGCCGCAGTAGGAAAAACGGGCATTAAGCACTATTCAAAAAGTTTGAATAATTATAGCTTTTCTTCGCTGAAACAAGAATTTTGTCCCTGTAGAGGGCTTCACTGTCTGGTATCGCATCATCAAATTGATCTAAAATAGTATGAACATCGTGTTAGTAGCACCCCATTTCCTGATCTTTGCTTCTGACTGGTTTCTCACGCACTGAACGCTTCTTTTGTTTGCTCCCGTATTATGACCTCACGCGCGTCTTCCGTTTTCTCCCATATTATGACCCCGCTGCTATTGGTTTGAGCCACCAGTAATCCTGTAACTGATGTTTTCTTCTGACTGGATTGCCACGCACTGAACGTATTTGCTCCCGAACAATGACCCCGCTGGGCCTGTTCCACAAAAGTAGGTGTAATACGTACAAGTGTACTAGAACAACTTTCTGTTCCACGAAAGAAGTGCAACACTTATTAAATATTAGAACAAAAGTTACAAGTGACGTCATATAAGAGCAAAATGGAGGAGCAGCTGTTTGACGTACGTCACCGTTCTTTGAATTAGGTTATGTCCTCTCGGTAGGGAGTTTTAATGTACAGAGCGGATTTATATTACTCCTGCTAAATGAGTATTTGATTTATTCTCAGATGTAATGATAATTTAAATACTACAAGTGTAATAATCCACTTTTAGACGAATCCTATGCGGCTACATTTAAGAGCATCAATTTCAGTCGTCGACAGATGGCAGAAGAATCGAGCTTCCTATTTGCTCTCGGTCATTCTATTTTATTAGTCCAGTTGATCATTATATTTAATTATTTGCTTATACTGCCTAACATTACGTTCCCATTGTAAGCAATAAACTGGGAAAATTGTGTCAAAAGAGATTATTTTATAAGACAATGAAGAATGAAAAGAAAATATTTTCGTGGCATGTAGCAAGAACCTTAAAAATACATTAACTAAGATGCTGATCTGAAATATGCATTTGAGAAAGGAAAAAAAAAATATTAGTCATAAGCTGCACTTCATCATTGTACACAAGTCTGTATTTAATCTTTCTTTATACATAATCCTACTTATCATTATCGTCACTTTGGCCAATACTAAGTACTTTCGGGTCAACTGACTCACAAAATCATTGAAATGACAATAAATTTTGTGCTAGTATTTGAAGTTTCCAATATTCCTACACTTGTAGAGAAATTTATACAAATTACCTGTGCCCGACTAATACTAATACCTCTGTGAACAGAGGAACGAAAAATCACTTGTACACTTATGATGTCGGTGCAAACGTTGCAAAAATCTTTATGGAAGAGAATTTTAATAATAATTACAAGTTAAAGTCCATACACTTGTAACGTATTAGACCATACTATTGTGGAACAGGCCCAGCTATTGCTTTGGGTCATCAGCGAGGTTATGACTGATGTTTTCTTTGGCTGAACTGTCACGCACTGAACGCTTCTTTTGTTTTCTCGCGTACTATGCTGATATTGGTTAGACCCACCAGTAAGCCTGAGATCGTTGTCGTATTGTGTTGATCAATCAATATGCAACACCTTATAGACTTCCAAAGAGAGGCAACAGCTGGTGCATTTGTAATAACCGTTACAAAGTTAGTAGGGGTATGTACCATCCTAACAGTAAGTAAAGTTCATGGGAAATCTTCTTCTGCTAAACATAATAGTGGCAGAAGAAAAAAACTCACGAATAGAGACTGAAGAACATTAAGGATTGTTGCCTTTCAAAAGAAGACAAAGTGACAGCTGAGCTCATCGTGCTTCTAGAGAAGGCAAAAACAACTAAATTAGTGCCTAAGGAACTCGTAAACAAAATATTCATGACAGAGCTGCTATTACCAAACCATTTGTAAGGAGATTTCAATGGGCAAGGAACACAAAACTGCCAAACTAATGGGAACATGTGAAAGGTTGGACGGATTAAATTTTATAATGCTCCCCACCGCTAGACCCATTTAAGTATGGGGATCAAAGGTAAAGGCTTACAATTAAGACTGTCTTGTAACAGTGAAGTATATTCCGAGCGGTCATATGATTTTCAGCTGACCCCAGTGTTAGGAACTGTTATGGTCTAGGAAGTCATTTTAGATGACCATGTTCACTCAATGGCGCTGGCGTAGTTCCCAGCAAGGGGTGCCATATTCCAAAATGATAATACAGCTGGAATTGTGCAAGGCTGTTTTGAACACAAGGGCGAATTTATACACCTTCCCTGGCCTGCACAACCGTTTGATTAGAATATAATTTAGCCGTTGCGGTATGTGTTGGAAAACAAAAGTAACGGTTCGCTATTCTCTAGAAAATTTTAAAGAACTAGGGCAGTTTCTTTTCGAGAAATGATACAGAATCCCACTGACCACCATACAGCAGTTTCTTTTCGAGAAATGATACAGAATCCCACTGACCACCATACAGAACTTTCAGGAAACTGAGGCTATTATTATTAACTCACATATGGTCCTGCAGTACAGTAAATTGATATTCACATTATTTCGTCCACTCTCTGTATAATTTATCCTCTGCAAGCATTTCCTTCACAACACGCTCAACTTTATCCAAAGGAATGTGTTGCTCTATTTGCGAACAGTCGATAAAACTGAATCATATGCAGAACTTTACTCGGGCACTCCCCCCCCCCCCCCCCGTCATCTCGGTATCTGACGGCAATAAACAAACATAAGCGGTTCACTTGGGTACTCTGTTTAGTAATTTCAAATAAACGTTGGACAAAATAAAATACGGCCAGCATTTGTGGTGTACTTTGACAGAAATATGCCTTCACCAGGTTCATATCCTCACGCCGAGAAATAAAACAAAAATCTGCTTATTTGATCTAATCTTGTACCAGGGAAGAAAACTATTGCAGCAGTCACTTACTCGTAAAGATAAACTTCTGCTCCTCGCTCCCTTATTAACCTTGGAATTAAGACGTAATTCGTAACAAATATAACACTGACAGCAATGGAAGTTTCATAATATAATTCCAGAACAACCAAAATGCGAATTTAAAAGATTTAAAACATACAAGCGTAACTCATTGATCACAGCAATGATCTTACCATAAAACAAGCAATCTACCCAGATGTCTTTACTGTATTCAGTTACAGCTATTAAAATGACAGCTGTGTGTGTTGTACAATGCTTTTGTCCCTAACATATAAAACATTTATTTTCTACATAGCCACCGTACACTTGAAAATACTTGTTCCACTCATATCCTTGCATGGAAATAGCTTTCTTAAAAAAAATCCCTGTTCTTGAAGTGTGTAACAGGAGATCCATATTCAACTCCATATAATTAATAACTATTTATTATAATGTATCCAATTTAATTATTTATTGATATGTATCTTATAAACGAACAAGAGGTAGAAACATAATTTGTGCAATGCGGATGAAACATGTATGTATCAATGTAGCCATTTCTGGTGCCATCAGGAAGGTCAGTTTTTTGAATAGAGCAGGAACTTTTATTTTCATGTTTTTGTTAAAAAGGCCTTGAAGCGAACCTTGGTAGCTCGCTTTCGCCCTTGGGTAAGATACCCTTAAAAAAGAGAAAGCTTTGATATATAACGCATCTAATGTAGGAGAGAAAGGAATGAACACAGCCAATAAGCACTCAAATTTTAAAGTATATCTTCTAGAATCTTCTATTCCAAAAATATTAAGCTAATCGGAGAATAAAGTTTAGGACACATCTTGAATGTTCTAAGATTTGAGTTCTAGCCGAGTGACGCGTAGAGAAATTATAAAAAGCAATATCTGAAGACATTTTCACTACAGCTCAGGGTAGTATAACTTGGGAGACGTAATAGTGCAGTTCAGTTCGCTTAGGAGAAGTGATAGCTCAGTTCGATCCGGAAGATGAAATAATTCAGTTCAATTTCGCTAACGCAAACGGGAAGAAACAGTTGTTAGGAATATCTTCATAGGAAGAGTTATGATAGGAAATAACTAATTAAGCATAGTTCAATTTTGAATATGAATAATAAGTTTAACGTGTGATTTAGATCATTAGAAACATTATCAGAATCCTACGGCTTCTTGCAAGTGGTCCAGACGTGTTGTGCATGAGAAGTGATTGGTAAAGTAAACACAGTGAAGTGTGAACATTGTTATTATTATTATTATTTATTATTATTATTATTATTATTATTATTATTATTATTTAGTAAAGTCTCATCCCCTGTTTTCTTCCTCCCCTGAGAACATTCCAGTAAAGCTTTAAAATATTTTAAAGAATCTCAGAGAAGTACCACTTCAGTAGCGGCAGAAGACGGTGTTCAAAGCAGCAGCATCGCCGTGGTATTCTTCGAGACCAAGATTATTCAGCATCAGCATCTTTCTCCAGATAATGAAAATTAATTTCCCACATCCAACAACCATTTCATTAAACCGCCGCAAATTTGCCACTCTAACGTAGTGTTTATTATAATCATCCACGCTCAATATTAAATTAACAACCTCTTTCCGAAAACCGCCGCAAGTGTTGCAATAAAAACTGCTCTCAAACGTTGTTCCTTCAGTTTTTGTAAAAAGGTATCGGCTGGAACTAGGTCAGGTTACTATCGTGGGTGCATTATCATTTAGAAATCAATAAATTTCAAGAAATAAGACTCTTTTGCGCCGGAACAGTCCTGATGAAAGAGAATTCCACGCGACTGAATTCTTTTTCTTCATTTCTGTTTCTGTCTCCCTTTTGTGCAATTAAATTTTTTTGAATTTTGATTATTAGCGATGCTTTATGCCGGCTCATGATTGTGTGTTGTGATATTGCGCTACATCAGTGGGAGTAAACCGGTTTGAAAGACTCATAACATTCATTGCTCTTTCTGAATTAACTGCAGAAGACTTAAAGGCTTACTTTAACAGCTGAATTAGAAGAGTTCCATGTAAACCACAAGTTTATAGCACAAATGTGCGATGGCACTGTAGTTATGAGAGAATGTCGGGGAGGAATATAATTCTTGATATAAGAGTCCTTCCCCCACGCTATTTGGGGGAAGGTCATGTAGTTATGCTCCTGGCTCACCCTTCTTGAGTGGCCACGATGAACTCAGCATCCAAAGAAATAGCAGTCATAATCTTGCTTGTAGATGATGGCTGTCTTATAATTTGCTACGTGGTGGGGATCCTTGATGTCGTCATTCATTTCCTTAACATTATGCTCAGAATTGAAGTGGTGACCAAATGTTTCAACTACATCAAAGGGATAAAACAGTAGATAGTTGTTAAACAGGGTAAAATTTGTTTCTGAAGTGATGATGACTTACTCGCTTTTGTCCATGTGTACCCATCTTGCCGACATATTATGAAATCCCAAATAGTTATTGGATTAAAATTGCTCCATTTCAAAATCCTGTTATCTTTACCTAAACACTTAGGTGTTAACCGAGAATTTTCTTTCATTAGGTCACAAACACACTAGTATTATCCTGAGTGAACACAGTTTGCAGCCAACCTGCACCTTTTGCATGTTCGCAGGTTATTATTGCAAATCTAAAATCCCCAGACCAGCTCTTATTATTTCATCCTCAAGCACGTTAACCATATCTTCATGAATAAGTCCTAGTGTTAAAGAGTGGCGGCTCGTGGTCCCTCAAGAAGGGTGAGCCAGGGGCATAACTACATGACCTTCCCCCAAATAGCGTGGGGGAAGGACTCTTATATCAAGACTTGTATTCCTCCCCGACATTCTCTCATAACTACAGTGCTATCGCACATTTGTGCTATAAACTTGTGGTTTACATGGAACTCGTCTAATTCAGCTGTTAAAGTACGCCTTTAAGTCTTCTGCAGTTAATTCAGAAAGAGCAATGAATGTTATGAGGTTTCAAACCGGTTTACTGACACTGATGTATCGCAATATCACAACAAACTGTGATATCCATATGTCGTTTGTCGGCTGTATATATACTAAGTTTGCTATTTCTATTTATTTTCTAATCTCATTCCTATAGACAAGATACGTTTCTCACTTCACACGCTGTCAACCAAAATATTTTTCCAAATCATAAAAAAATAAATTCTTCATTTTGTGCCGGCTTGCTAAGTAAGCTCCTATAGCTTTCGATTTATGAGGTTCAAATCGTTTTACTTCCAACTTAACAGTTAAACTTAGACGCAAAAATGGAGTCTTCAACAAAACGTCCACTTTATTGTCACAAAATAGACACTTTTTTTTTTTTTTTTTTGCAGCAGTTAACACTATGAAAGTCAACTTTGTATTGACAAATAATGAGGAAGTCACCCAATTTCAAACAAAGTGCAAAAACAACCCCTAGTCACTTATGCGTGATGTCAACATTCTCGTTCTTAAGAAAAGAGAGAATGCCGACAGCTCACTATGCGTCATTTTCCTGCTGGCCCAAGAGAACGCAGAAGCAGAAAGGCTAACCCAACTTGGAGGAAGACGAATTTTAAGTCCTTGTAAATATTTGCTGTCCCATAAGGGTATAAGTTTAAAACGTAAACTTTTCCGGGTTGGCCCATGAGCTTTCCACGCTAACGGAGTACCCGCAAGCTACCGCTACTACAGTAGAGAGGAAATGTGCTTATTGCGTAAGACACAATTAAGAACTATTAGATTATACATCGCTGCATTTGTGTTTAAAGTTGACCAGGAAAAGGGAAAATGGTAAATAAATGTGGCAATTTTTGAGGGGGCCGGGTCCGTCTGGCCTTTATTGAAGAGTCGCCCCTGGTGTTAAACCTTATTTATGCAGATATTTTTTCTCCATTTCTGGAGTCGCTATGGAGATTATATTCCAGATTTGCCATGTTAAAAACAATATATAATGTTCAACAGACGTTTGAATACAGTGTAAGGGAAGAGCAATCTAGAAAATATCTATAGTCTTCCAGGTATTCAAGATATATTTAATCGCCCCTCCGTAAAATAAAAGGCTACGATAAGCAATAATCAAAGCAGCAGCGAATAAAACAAACCCGCTTACAATATTATTTTTAATATTCACGTTTTAGAGTTAATTTGACTTCTTGGTTAATGTAAGACCTGAAACTTCTCTCTTCATGTATACTGAGATAACTAACTATCGAAAGACCGATTTACGAGCCAGAGAAAAAAGAAATACAGAAAATAAACTTGTTCCTTTGTTTCCGAGATATAAATTGATGTTAATTAATAATCGTTTTTTTTTCATATAATAAATTTGAAAGAATATAAGGGTTGTTAACAGGTCTAGTCTTGCTCTCCACCGCGTTTTGACATTCTTCTTAGGGACAAGAAAAAGTGGGCTGGATAATTATTCATTCAACAGCACATTCAACACACATGCTGTACGAACAGAATGATTTTGGGGTCTCTTCTGGACTTCAGCGATTTATTTTATGCGGTTAGTACTTGAATTACTTCCAATGGAGTGCGAATTACCACTTACCCAGAATGCATAGCGGTCATCAAAACCCAACCTGCTGAGAATTTCTCATGGTTTATTTATATCTATTCACCGCTTCGTTTGATGCTGGCTGGATATCTTGAACTGGAGCGCAATTTGCAATATTCAGATTTAAAATTAACTGATTAGAAAATTGAGGAAAATAATTTACGATGGTTGAGTTTAGTTATAAAAACGTACAGCTTTTGGGAGAGTGCACAGCTGGACGGAAGTAGCACGCCGCGCCGGTGCCATGCACTTCTGTGATTCCGATGTATAATTTCTACCCTGGTATACTTTTTACGTTCATGTATAGTGTGAACATTATTTCTGTAGATTTTATCCTTCTGTTCTAGCGCTAACATTTCAATACAAAACAATAAAGTAAAGCTTACTCCACTGGGGCCGTATGTGGGATGCGGTCGTTACTCGTGAGATAAGGAGGAGGAAATTAAGTGATTATTTAATTTCTAGGTTGGATGCCCCTTTGCTTTGAGATTAGGAATATTGTATCTCTGGGAAATTCTCTAATTTTGTGACTCGTTTGAGTCAGGGGGAAGGGTAAGATATCTAGCAGGCTGCACGGAAACCTAAAGTCCTCAGTTGACACCATTTACTCACTGTTATTATTAGAATATCGGACTGTTCGTATTGGCATGGAAATATTTCGAAGATCTCAGTTGACTTCTAGATAATGCTTATCGCTTCACAATTGCCGACCACTTTAACTGACTACTGGCTGTTTCTTTTCTACAGACTTCGCGCACCTCGATTCTGATTATCTATTCTTGCGCCCAGTTATTCCAATTAGCTCTTACTATTCCTCCCTCCGACTCCCACCATTGACTCCTCACAACTCGTAGCCTCGAATGCTCACTCATTACTGCTAACTGCTAATCTTACTTTTTACATTATATTAGACGTACAATTTATTGTATTGTTAGGAACCTTCCCCCGCGAAAAAGAGAACCAGAAATATTATTGATCTAGGTTCAATTCTCACTGCTTTATTGGTCCTTCCCTAATATCTATAATTATGCACGCTCGCTCCTATTCGTTCAATTCTGGAAGGTTCCTATTTGTTTAGCTGGACTAATTTCCTAAAATAAATCTTCTCACGCTGTAATAATTCCAAGAACGCACATTCCTGCCATAAATATTCGGAAACTTTTCTGATTGACATCCCTTCGCTTTTTAGCCTCTCAGATTGACCAACAATGAGATCGCGATAGATCACGTCTCGGCCATAAATAAGAAGCATCTATATATTTGTAAAGCCATGTCAGAAACCTGTTGACTGTCTAAATGTTACTGTTAAAAGGGCTATAAAACATATGCTGTCAGCTAAGGTTGACATCTGTTCATTTCCCGAGAGAATTCTTCCCTTGTTGTCATTACGCAACATTAGCATTACCTATTGAAATAATACTTCTCTCTTTAAAAAGGCACATTCTGTGTCTCGGGTCGGCCAATTGTCAACCCTAAATCCTTCAAGGGAAACGAGGGCGTGTAAGGACAAATGCTGCCTTCTTCCCTGGTCAAACCGTTTAAAATTCCATTGGAGCAAATTTCAATACGGCATATTCCACAGTTTAACGAACAGTTCGGTATTATAACCTGTACTTTCACACAAATACATAATGACCTCCTACTACAGATTTAGCACAGATGGTATCTAAATGAATACAATACCGTTAATACAAATTACATACGTGCATTAGATCATATTTACATTAATTATTAACATCGATTATAACCGTATTAATTTAATTCAATATGCCCTTTATTTTCGATTACATCACTAACAAATTATAATTAATAACATTAGCACACCAATAGTCTGTAATAACCTGACGATTTAAATTACACGGATCTCTTAACCTCAAACTGAGTTATAAAAAGAAAAAGAAAAAACAATCTGTTATAGCAAACTACCACTTGTCCACGTGCAACCATTAGTTGTTACGATGGGCGATTGGGTGATCTTACTATACACGTAAGCCAAAATATAACTCTTCGATTTAACAACAGGATCTGAAGTACTGCTGGTAGCATAATAAATCTGGATTCATAACGCTGGGTTTAATCTCAGTCCGTAGACATAAAATTATTGTCGTGAAGGAATCACTAATAATTACTTTCTTACCAGAAAGGAAAACCTTTAGAAATGTCATTTAGAGTTGATTGTCACAAAATATTCTCTTAAGTCCTTAGCGTTTTATTCATAAAAAAGATAGCATTTTCAAGATATACTTAATATCTGAAGGGAAAATAACAAAACATTAAAAAAAAGCATAATATATTAATCTTCTGAATTAAAATACATTTCACATATTTTAATTAAAATATGTTTGATACTTATTTAATAGTGGTTAATAACAATCTCAACAGATATTCGAAGATATAAATATATAACACAGCTTATTCTAGCTTCCATGTTGATTATCCTATTGTAAACGCAAAACAAAGGCTTTGTATGCAGCATGGTGTTTTCCTTTTCATAACACATACGCACACAGCTTGTTACAGCAGCCCAAGGGGTTTTCAGTGGTTCGTTTCATATGTTAAAACTACTGCGACTGATCCTTGAATAATCCTTCATAACTGACCGAGCTTGAGGTATAGGAGTAAACAGTCCTGTACAATAAAATATTCCCTACCATTAACAGAAATCTATTACGAATTGGTGATATTTTCAATCTCTTGTAACTATATGAAAAAAAAAAACATTTTATTAGTAATTTTGGTTCCCTGCTGCGTAATAAAATTAATTAAAATTATTTAAAGTTTTCAAACATTGCTTCTGAAGATTATAAAAATGATGATATTTTCAATTGAATGGTCGAAATAATTCAACGTATATAAAAGTCAGACGTTTACCATCCTGAGTAAAGGTCCATCCTACTGAAATAACCTGCTTTGTGTGAGGCGATGAATAAAGCTTACTCAAGATAATACGTCAATAATATGGAAACGACATTGGCGTCCAACCATTGCCCCGCA